>VURO01018829.1:0-10647 GCA_015108175.1 Pelvicachromis taeniatus | reverse complement strand
TGGCTCCTTCGTCTGTCTTCGGTGGCTCACTGTGACTTTGACGCCCTCAGAAATATAGATATATTAAATTGTGTCACCTGCACAGAGAACAAGAATCCAAAAATCATTTAAAATGTTTTTAAATGTGCCTACGTAACATCTACTGAGCTACCATAGCTGTGGTTAGCATTGATTTAAACAAATTGATTTAAATTGCTTGTTTTGAGCCCCCACAGCAAAGGATACCCCCCCAAAAAAGAATTGAACAGCACATGGCAGATTTGTAAAAGCACAGAGGCACTAATCATGGCAGCACAGGAACAGGCTCTGAGCTCTATCATACCAGGCAAGACCCCAGGCAAGTATGGCCTGGAAGTCCTGAGGTTCCCAAGGGTGGCTGAGAATAACCATGCTAGGAGACTTCCAGATACAGACAACCTTGTGATGACTAACCAATGGACATAGTGGTGGACAAGCAGAGGAAGACAGCAGTAGTGATAGACATAGCAATACTGAGTGACAGCAACATCAGGAAGAAGGAACATTAGAAGCTGGAGAAGTACTTGAGCTTGAGAAGATGTAGAGGGTGAAGGTAACAGTGGTCCCAGTGGTAATCGGAGCGCTCAGTGCGGTGACTCCCAAGATAGGCGAGCAGCAGAACCCAGGAACAACATCCAAAAACACCGTCCTAGGAACAGCTAAGATACTGCGCACGACCCTGGTAGAGGACCCAAGCTTGAAGGATAAAGACCACAAACAGAGCAAGAGGGTAATTTGATATAAATATATATTTCATAATCTCTATATAAAATATGATAGAATCACAAATCAGGGAAAACAACAACAACTGTGCTTTAGTCGGTTTAATTTCTTTAACAAACTTTGTTAAGTGATATCACCAAAAACTAGCTGTTAGGCCAGCCTCGTTCATGCCTATGTAATGCATACGTAAATGCTTTCGCTTTAAGCGCAGTGTGTATGTGTTAAGTCTGAAAAGGCCACAAAGCAAGTACTGACAGCATCAGATGAAGAACTGCTGTCGTCTCTGCACCGAGATGAAAGGAAAACAGATTATCCACAGGAATATGTAACGAAGTGAGAGGACCAGCCAATGGGTTTCCAGTCTGAAAAGTTTACAGCCCAAACTACGAGCTGAAGTTGGGAGATATTTATGCATCATCTTACTTCTAATATGAAATTCAGAACTAAAGTGTTGACGATCTGGACGACAATGCAGCATTTTGGACTGAAGAGGAAGAAGTATCACACTGACTGGATGGCAATACACATCAGCAGTTCAGCTAATGTGAGTTCTACTTTAGCTCAGAGTTGCTATGATTAAATGCAGTTTAATATTTATACAATCATCCATCAGTGCTTTATTTGTAACTCTATGTGCGTGTGTGTTGTTAGCACTGTGTGCAGTATGTTTACAGTTTTCTGTAAAGAGTTGGTCAGTGCCTGAGGTCTTTATGTGGTCTAATCCCACAGCCTCTTTCTGGAAAACACGAGTAGCAGTGGAACCACTGACTCAAATTTTGGATCTCATTCTCATGACCAAGCAATTGTGTGAGTTTCAGAGGGCTCTGAAGCTATAAAAGAGGGCAATATGAGCACATACACGTTACATTACTTGTAGATATTTCAAGGGAGGCTAAACAGTGAAGCACAGCCGGTCCCAAGATGGGCAGGGTGAGTAGAACAACATTTAGATATGGCATGAAAAATCATTAATTCCAGGTCACTCACATGCATCGCTTACATACAACCCCCTAGATCATCTTCTATGAAGACAAGAACTTCCAGGGTCGCAGGTACGAATGCGACAGCGACTGCACCGACTTCCACTCCTATCTGAGTTGCTGCAACTCGGCCCGTGTGGAGAGCGGGACCTGGGTGATCTACGAGAGACCAAACTACCTGGGTTACCAGTACGTCCTGAAGAGAGGGGAATACCCCAACTACCATAGCTGGAATGGCCTCAATGACAGAGTCAGCTCTTGCAAGATGATTCACTTTGTAAGCCATCTCAACACACCAGGTGCCTCGTACCAAGAGGTCAAAGACACTGTGGTTAGTGGGAAAGTGGCTGTGTTACCCTACGATCCTACACATGTCAGGGGACAGCGGGGATTTTTACAGCATTTTAAAAACACCACTTCATTTTCACATAAATGAATCTTGAAATCTGGATCGCAGGAATAAATCCATGATAAGAACCAACATATTTTTGTAGCGACATCTATCAAAGCCTAGCGTCATTGTGTACCCAACCCCAACCCGCCTCTCTACCTACCGTCTTCTTCTGTATCCTGCTTCACTCAGGCCCCTGGAGACCCCTACAAGATCCAGCTGTACGGCAAAGCTGATTTCTCCGGTCAGGTGTTTGAAGCGAGCGAGGACTGTGCCTCCGTGCTGGAGATGTTTCACTGGAGAGAGGTGCACTCCTGCAGGGTCCTGGGAGGCTGGTGGGTCTTCTATGAGCACCCCAACTACAAGGGCCGGCAGTACCTGCTGGAGAAAGGAGAGTACCGCAGGCCTGTGGACTGGGGTGCCGTCTGCCCCAATGTGCAGTCGTTCAAACGGCTGACTGAGTAAAAGAATTCCAATTAATATTATTATTATTTAACCTTTTTTGGCTTTTGATTGGCTAATAATTGCCATCAATGCGGCTGTTAAATAGCTAAAATAAAAACAGAATGATGAGGCACTACGAGGTTGTTTAATCCCTGTGTGAGCGTGTGGTGCTTTAAAGTGTAGAGATAAAAAAGTCTAGCCCGTGTGACCACAGCGAAATTATTAAAAGCCGTATTAAAGAAGTTAAAAGGCACTCTAGGGTCTAGTTTAGGGGGTTGTGGGTGCTGTAACACCATTTATCTAATTTTATGTTCACAGGTTTTCCCAAATTTAGAAAAATTTGAAAATAAGGCCCCACTTTATGCAAAGTTCAAGCTATTTGAAAACATGACTAAACTTGGCTCATGTATTTTAGAAAGCTCCAATCATTCATTGCTTTGCACAAGTTCTGTAAGGTCTGCATTCACTTTTAGTGCACACCTTTCAAATATTTTTACAGACTGATATCCGCACAGAAACCAATGCTAACGCGGTAAAAGGAGAAAAAAAACATGCTTTTAGTAAACACTTAGAAGTCTTGCTTTTATACGATTGACTGTAAATAAATGAGATGAAACTGTAAAACAAACATTTATTCTCAGATCTTCTTCATGGTGCTCACGGTAACAGTTTCCAACAGTTTAAAATATTTACATTGTAACCCGCATGCCAAACTTTGTCATGCAGTAGGATGTGTGGCATGCTGCTCCCGTCTCTTAGTCGAGTGCCAGTGTCCCAGTCTTCCTCCTGTGTGCTCACAGCGAGGACTGTCCTTCATCTATGAGGCTGAGCTGGGTAGTGCGCTCCCCCCACTCCACCCTCTGCAGGTCCAGGAGGGGCTCTCGGGAATGTGATGCCATGCTGGAGGTTTGGAGAGAAATCTGGGGCTGGATGTCAGACTGGGAACGGGAATGAGGATAAGACTGGGACATGAAGTGGGTTTCTGACTGGAGGTGGGACTGGGATTGGGGTGGGAAGCGGGGCCGAAGCTGTGATTGTGCCTCTGATAAATCCACCAGAACGTGAGTGATGGATGACGTGTGGCTTGATGAAGAAAGAGAAGGGGTGGAGGTGGAAGAGGAGGGATGTGGAATGATTGTGTGCTCGTGAGGAGAGCTGTTGAGCGAAGGGGGAGCCGAGTAGTGAGAGACTGGGGTAGTGGTACTGATTTGGTGAGAGAATGGAGAACTATGGGGGGAATTAGAAGAATGGAGTTGATCGAACTCTCCTTGAATCGCCTTGGTCATGCTCAACTGTGGAGAGGGCGGTTCATGCATCATGGAGGGCGGTGGATTTTGATCATCAGAACAGCACACAGGTGCATGTTGGGTACTGAGGGGTAGAGCCAGAGAGCAGATGAGTGGGGACAGGCTGGGCGGGGGAGTCACGGCACTGGGTGTCAGCAGTGCAGACGGGTTGTGAAAGAGAGGCTTGAGAAGTCGCGTCATTTCCTGCAGCTCCTGACTCACAATGGATACTTGACGGGAGAGGACAGACATCTAGAGGAGGAGATGGAAGGATGTGAAAGCAAAAATAACATTACTGGTAATCTCATTTAAATGCAGCATTTCTCAGTAACACATTATTACAAGAAGCTTTTGTCCCAGACGCTCTGGTCGAGATAACCCTGCAGGGATTTGTGTCTCCTCCTTCAAGTCAACCGAGGAGCTCATGCTCATTGGCCAAATGTGAAAGCCACGACACTGTGGAGCACCTCTAAAATGGCTTATAACTGTTTCTTAATATATTCATTGGTCAGTGCCTAAAATAATGATGAAGAATGATTTCATTCACTCATTCATTCATCCTTTCATTTGGTCTAATTAACTCCCTGCCCTAATGAGTCTTATTAAACCAGTAGCGAGTGATTTATTTTTACTGTCATCATGCAACACAAGTTACGTCAAATTAAATACAGGTGAACAACAAATCATACATGATAAAGCAAATAACAAATAAAAAGAGCTGTTTTTCATACTGAGGATTCATTTTATTATCTCAAAGTCTATTTATTTCAAATTGTGAAAATACATAAGTAATTAGCTAAACAGGAAAAAACTTTATTCCTCGAGCTTAAAAACAAGTACTGAAATATCCAGATTCATATGTGTTTCACATTTTGAAGATCCCTGAAGCGCACAAAGGTGCTTAAAGTAAGTAAAGTTATAGAGCTAACTTACTTTTTTTTTTTACAAACCAATCTCAACCTGGGGCTATTGTAGGTATGTAATTTAACCTACCCCCCCTTTCCCCCCAAAGGGGTTACCACAGTGGATGTGATGCTGGACGTTCTCCCTCTAGGAATACACCAGCTTGTGCCCCAGGGACCATCCACATGTCAACACACATGCAGTGCATGAAATGAGCACACAGTATACTTTTCTAGATTTGGGAACATCGACTGGATCGATCCAATTAATTGTCACCTAACAGCTTCTTTGTTAAAAAAATGAATAAAGTTTTGAGGGACTATTTTCTTGCCCTGGAGTAATACACCAAACCTCTTGATAAACAGCCACATCTTAGGCCCCTAAAGGTTCTTATCTACATCAGATGTTATGACGTCATCACGTTGCGTATCAACCACCTACCAGCAGGCCGACCTCTTCCTAACCTTTATATACCTACAACATCTAATAAAAGAATGACATAATTTTCATGTAATGGCAGTCAAATCTGACTTGTTATCTTTAATGTAAAATTGGAATTATACATAATGTCACCATGTTACCTAGCAACTACCTAGCAACAGGCTAAAATCACTCAATTTTAGCATTTGGTGCACCTTGAACACCTTATCAAAGAATTGCATCATTTTCATTTAACCACAGACAGCATGGACAAGCCAAACAATATTGCAGTATTGGGATGTATTACTACTTCTACTGCTACTACTACGACTACTACTACTACTAATAATAATTACTAACTTCATGCAGTTCTTAGCATGAATAGATTCATATCTAGTCCTGGCAAAGTCTTTTACACTTTGAACCTGAACCAACTGAGCCACTTTACATGCATTTTGTCAAGACTGTCCTTTGAAACAAGTTATAGAGAAAGTTAAACTCTTACAGCTGAACAACCATTTATGTTCTACATGGTCATGTAATAAATCATTAGCTGCCACAAGTACCCAGTAAAAAAATGTGGATGTAGCCACAGTTTAGGAGCCTGTTTAAGATTTTATTTTTACTTTTAACAACACTATAACAAACCTTACCTCATGTTTAAGCTTTGTAATAGTTTGCATGGTTTCATCCCGGGCCCCTGTGGACACACAGATATGCAGACTTACACACAATGCATTAATCCTGAGTGAATCAGGACATGGATGCAAAAACATCCTTCATATTAACAAATATTTTTCTGCACCAACATAATATGCACAAAGGCTGCATCCATCACAAAATGTTGCACAGTATAACTGTGCATTAGTTTTTACCTGCTCTTCCTACTTCCGCGTATTTACCTGAGGTGGCTGAATCAGGGCCGGGGAGAAAGCTCTGGGTTGCACTGGGAGAAAAATCAAATCTCGGAGTTGAACCGCTCTGGTTTTCTGTCTCGATCCCGTCCACAAACCTGAGACAACAAGATAACACAATGAAATTTGATTTAAAATATCAGATAACTGCCAGTTAGCATAATAAGTTTTATCTGAATTTGAGAATCCAGCCATCAAAACCTGTTAATGACAGAGAGACACCACAAGGTGGCAGCAGACTCTGTCAGCAAACTGCAATACTGGGTTAAGCTGCAGTTATACATCCAGGCAGGTATACTGGAATAGGCTTTTACTTGTTTAAGACAACATACAAGATCCCGCCTTCCTCATGTAAATTTACATTATACATAACATGAGCAAGTTCCAAAAAAAGAAGTCATTCATTGAGTCCAGCAATGCACTATATTTTTTATTATATCACACAAAACTCCGTTAGAGTTTCCGGGAGTGTGATTAAGGCACTCCCTGAAACCTTTCAGTTATTTTATATTCTTAACAGCAAACACTTTCTTTTCAGAGTGGAGGAGTCGTCAAGATTCATTAGCCTGGGAGGCACGAACATGCCCAATAAAATGTCGTTCTTATTTTCCTGTCGGGATCTAAAATATGCATGAGAGTGGTGCATGAAGAAAGATCAAGCTGTGCCCCGTCCTCTGAGGTGCATGCATGTGCTCAGTGAATGTTAAAGTGACTGGAAGTTGGATGACAAACCAAAAATCCGTAGGTAGCATGCAAAAATGAGTATAAATCTAATCAGTGGCATCGATTTAAAGTCTGTATTTTTATAGTTGAGTTCTTTTATGGGAAACTTACAAACCCAGTACATCAAAAATGATCAAAGTATCCTCGCTCCACATTGCTGTCTGTTCTCAAAGCACTTCAGCTCAGAGAGGAAAGTCTCTTGTATCTATTATCTACTAGACTCCTGCTGATCCCAGACCTCCATCTGCTTTCTACAAACCCCGCAAAGTTCACAGACATGTCAAAGGCTCATCACGCCTCTCTGAGAACGCACCGTTATAGAGAGGGTTTATGGAAGTGCTGCCCAGCTGTCAGCAGTCAGTGGGTCAAAGGTCGTGCTCAGTGTGAGCAGATGACGGAGAGCGGCTACGCACCTGCGTACTAATTACTATCCACACTCCTGTTCACTCATATTAACACACAGAGTTTTTAGCTGTAAGTGCTGCCTCATTCACTCATCTACCATTTACTCCTGCTAGGACTTTGAGTTTTTGGACACTAATGAGTCACCACCGACAGATGTAGTATTACATAACGCTAGTGTGCATGCCTATTATCTCAGGAGGAAGTAGGAAAGTAGTGTTACATTGTAGGATTTTTAGCAAAACGAGGTGTAAGGTGAAACTTTTTTTTTTTTAGGAGTTTATGTAGAAAGCGAACATGAAATACCTAAAACAGAAGCGTGGATTGAATCAAAATATGTTTTTTTATGTGGCTATAATGTAACAAGAAGCACTCCGAGAGCGCAAACCCCCACCATCTCTGGGGAGCATTTAATGGAATAGTGTTGCAGTGTGTAAATAAACATGATGTAGGAGTAGGAAATGGATACCGACTTGTAACTAAAGGTGTTAATAACTTGAGATTATTACATAAAATTATACTACAATATATTTCTAACTACCGTATATCTTCCTATAACCTCCGGTCTCTTTTAAACGCCGGTTTCTACCAAGCGCTGGGTTTGAAAACATGTCGCGCAAATAGACGCCGGTCTCCAATAGTAGCCGGG
The DNA here is from genome assembly GCA_015108175.1 of Pelvicachromis taeniatus. Taxonomy (NCBI): domain Eukaryota; kingdom Metazoa; phylum Chordata; class Actinopteri; order Cichliformes; family Cichlidae; genus Pelvicachromis; species Pelvicachromis taeniatus. The sequence continues at coordinate 2,794 of VURO01018829.1, read as the reverse complement.
TGTCCTTCGACCCAGAAGTCCCTCTACGCTGTCTTCTTCTTCTCCTTTTTAAATGTTATTGGCGGTTGGCAAACAACTGAATGGTACATACACCAACTGGTATGGAGTGTGACTGGAACGTCGCTCAAAATGTATTATTTGTGAATTGTTGGAATACGTTTTGGAGCACTGTCTTTTCACCTCAGTCTAAAAACCGCGCCTCCTCTTTCCCTCTCACTTCCGCAACAATTCCAAGAAGGGAATAAAAGCCGGTCTCCAATAACCACCGGTGTCTTTTAAACGCCGGGCCGGCCGGATAATTTTTTGAATAAACACCCGGGCTACAATTGGAAGATATACGGTAAGTAGGTAGCTCTTCCCTTTCTCTTGACATTACTTTAAGGATACGACATGTTGACACACACAACACTTGTAAGAATCATAGTTTCTACGTTTAAGGCTTTTTGTCAATTTTTGACCAATAAATCATTGAGTTGGTAGATGTGAACCAATTTTAATGGCTTGTTAAGACGACCCCGCTCTACACCCCTACAAAGTTAATCAGAATTCATTCAAAAGCTCTCCAGCTATGACAGTTACAAACAGAAATACATTCAAACGCTACCAAAAACATAACCTCCTTGGCAGAGGTAGTAGTCTGCACGTTTGCAACAGTTGCTTAGATATGATCTCACTTCCTGTTCCACAGCTTCGTCCTTTCTATAAAAACCTAAAATCTGCCAGCTTTTTGTGAGGCATAGTCGAAAGATTAACAGTGCCCATTCTGGTGAAGATTAAAAAAAAAAAAAAAACTGCCTTTGAAGTAATTCAGTGAAGTTACATTGGACATGACAAGTTGACACGTCTCAGCTTTGGGACTTCCCATAGTATTACCAGACACTTCAGCCCCCAAATCCAATTACCATGTTCTTCCTCTAAGCATGTGGAGTTATTTATTCATCTAATTTTGGTGAGTTTCCCAGTTTTGAAGATATTGGTTGTAGAGATGTCTGCCTTCTCTTGAATATAATTAAACTATACAGCGCTTGGCTGGAATTGAAAGGATGAAAAAGCATGAGTGGGAAAAAAAAATCTGCAGCAGCATCTCATTTCAGAAATCATGACCCACTTATTCAAAATAAAATATGGCAAAATAAAATATAGGGAGCAGTTTCATATAAGAACTTTTCTCGTTGCTACGTCCACCAATCATATTGCTCTGCAGTGCAGACCTATGAGGAGAGATGCATTCTTGTAATAGGATGCATTAAAGGCAAGAAATGAAACTCCTCTCAGCTGGACTGTAATGTTAGGTAGAGTATATAATCCAAAAGATAGAGAAGTCCTCCAAAAAACAAGAGCATGCACAGAGAGATTGTGTGATTTCGTTCTTGGATAAGTCCCTACTTTATGAAGGCTGTTTCTGAAAGCACTCTGAGAATCTGCCTTTATATAAAACCCAGAAGCACAACTAGAATTTTTCCTCGTCGATATTAAAAATAAAATCTTCTGTGAAAAGGCATTTTGAGAATCTACATGAATTTAAATTTTGTAACATCACTTTAACTACACACAAACGACTTTTAAAGCAGTAAATACGACACCGTGATGTCACTGACAAAAGAGGGGGGGAAATTTTACGACCCCTTAGTTTAAGAAACCCATATGAAATCAAGACAGAAACATGCTGAAAAGAAACGCTTAGATACAGAAAACGACCAAATGTAAGCATGCGCTGTGGTTCTAATGACAGCTGGGGTGCCCCACCATGCTTTCTGTGGTCTGGATCCAACCACAAAATTTCATCAACATCACAAAGGATTTTATTCCCTCACCAGGCAGCATGGGAAATATGCCCTGGTATGTCTAATCCAGCCTTGAATATCCTCTATGGAAGCATCCCTATCGGCCTCCTTCATGGAAATTAAGAGGTTTTCTATTGAGGGATTTCTGTCAGAAACCTTCCACTGCTATGATGAGAAAAAATCCACTACGCTGCAGTGAAGTGCAAGGGATATGAGGGTCAGGAGAAAAAAAAAGGTTTGTGAATGTGGGACGGTCATAGAACCAGGCACAAACCCGAGTAGACTGATAGAAACTGACATCTTAACACATAATAACGTACTCTTCACTGCTTTTCTTTCCTTTCTTCTAATTTCAATGTATGTATTTATAAAGTGCCAAATCACAACAAAAGTCACCGCAAGGCACTTTATATTGTAAGGTAGACCCTACAATAGTACAACAGGGAAACCACAACAAACACATGAGCCCATACACTCAAAAAAATAAACTAGGGCATGTGTTTGATTAGCAAAGTAGTAATATGTTTACATTACATGAAGAAATCATTTTTATGGTCATTAAATGATTCATTCTCTTTCATTGAACATGAGTCAAAGAAAAATCAGATGAGTTAAATTCATTCATGGCAATCCAATGAGAATGAGGTCCATCAAACCAATGACTCTGATAGAGTCATGTACTGCGCATGCTCCACCCCCACCGGACGCGGGAGACGTTAACGAGCGCGAGTGGAGTTACTCCTTTCGTATACCTGACAGTAAGGTAAGTAATTCACATAAGTAATTCTCTTGATATATTTATTTAGGTTAGTAGTGTGAGAGATAAATACTAGTAGTAGTAGTAGTTTTACCTGTGTAGTGTGGTGACTTAGAGGATATATCAGGGAGTATCGAGCCAAACATTTTTCACATGTAAGTCCGTGAATTTGAATTTTTTTCCAACTTAACCGGAGTCGCTAATTGTTGCAACAGAGCAAAAACTGACAAGGCTAATTTTTTAATTTCGGTTT
>VURO01018828.1:9687-25874 GCA_015108175.1 Pelvicachromis taeniatus | reverse complement strand
CAGCTACGGTATCTCATCATGGCAAAAGAAAAGCCCCACCTACCGTTCTTTATGCAACTTCAAATGTTGGACAAAGTTGGAAGATGTTCCATCTCCGTCTGTGATTCTCTTCTTGCATGTTGTGCATATTGCATTTCGTTTTTTGTTGACTAATGCGTACTTTATGTACCCGAAAGAAATTACTCTTGGAAGCATTTTTGGCTTGAGCGTGTTTTTGTTGTTTTTTTTTTAAAATCTGGTTAATCTGATTGGCTGTGCTACAGCTCACGCTCACATACATACGGAGTGTGGTAAGAATGCCTGAATGAATAAAATGAATTAATGGTCCGCACGTTTAATATAGTATGTGTGTTGAATTTTAGATTTGGGGTAAAATATCAAGTCATTTCAAGTAAACAGGTTCAAGGCAATTCAAGTCCCGAGTCATTGATGTTAAAGTCCAAGTCAAGTCCAAGTCTTATAACATTTTTTCAAGTCAAGTCTAAAGTCATAAAATTAATGACTCGAGTCCAAGTCATGTGACTTGAGTCCACACCTCTGGTGCTCAGTATTCAAAGAAGCTCTGCAACCTATATTTAAAAAAAACAAAAACATATTTGCATAAAAGCGTCGCTCATTTCATTTTATATTTCATAACCCACTTCATGTGTAAATATCAAATGTAACCTTCCCAGATGTTATTGCTCTTTTTTCAAACTTATTTTACTTGATATGGTGTCTGTATTTTTTCTTTCTTTTTTTGGTAAAAGGGACAAATACACCTGCCTTTGGTCTACTCTTTATATGCTGCTTGTGGGATAGAGGAATGAATGTGCGCTGTGTGTGTTTCTTTCTCTCTCTCTTTTTTAAGCGTGAGTGACAGGTTGGCAGCTCAGGTGAATATCTGACCTAATCTGTGTGCAGGTGGGTGATCAGCGTAGAGAAAGGAATCGCTTTGTCATTGCACGTGCTTCTTGTTAAACAAGTCACTCCTCTATCCTCGACCATGATTTGCCTTTTTTCCCCCCATCTCTCTCTCTCTCTCTCTCTCTCTCTTTTCCAGGAGCTTGATGCACACATGAAGGTGCAGCCAAGGTATGGTGATTAGAGATGGTTTTGTTGATCCGCAGGAATGATCGTGGTATTGATAACATTTCAAACAAACTCATAATCAAAGGGTTTCCTGTTGGAGTTGTAATCTTTTCTGAAATGGGGCCTTTGTTAGCTCGGTGTCATTTGGTTGACCGGGAATTATTTGGTGGTAAGCTAATGGGGCTGGTTTTGAGTGGTGCAGCGCCAGGGGATCGTATAGGGGGCTCCAGGTGGTGTGGCCCGGGGCTCTGATGTGCTGTTCCTTTCTAATCCCAGATGACATTGCAAAATCCCCGAAGCCTGCCCCCCTGTGTAAGACTGTATAGGAGCACAGAGCAGATGATTTGTTTAAGAAGCACATATCATGTATCAAACTGTGGAAATAAGGAGCTCCACTGTTTTATGTTAAGCCCGAGACCAGGTTATTACTTTATATTAAAGATAGATATTTCTGTTCTTTTGTCTAAAGAGGGACATTTGTGCGATTGCGCTAATGTGGCATCGTAATCCATGGTTTTGCTTCATCGATTATATCTGATCAAAATTTGAGCCTTTAATTGAAAATTTAATTTTTTTGCTGTTCTGTTCATTTTGCACCAATTACTCCAAACAGGTTGTTAGTTAATGTTGAATAAGTAGCCCACATTTCAAGCTTAACATGAATAACACATTGTCCTCTATGTGTGCCAAGAGTCCCAGAATACCTTGGCTGTCGGTGCTGGTGAGAACAATGGCCTCCCAGTGCTCCTGTCCAGAAATAGTCTATAGCTCACTGATGGAGAACATATTTCCCAATAGCAGGTGTCTTAGCCATTCAGTGCTTGATCCTCACCATGACTGTAAATGAAAGGGCTAGCTCGTCCAGGTGCGGGAGCACCCCTCGGCCCCTCTCAGGTTTCTCCTTGATGGAGGAGCTGTTTGTGGAAGACTGGGCAAAGTAAATATTGACATTATACTGTGTGCATTGCTATTAAAATGCATTTATTATCCACTTTAGGGTGATTTACTAAATTAGGGTAATGACACTAATTGTTATACTGTGCATAGTTCTTTTTTTTTTAAATAATCATGAGTCTTCTTGCAAAAGATAGTGTGTGTGATGATTGTAGTTCAGTCTATGTTGGACAAACTGTTGAAGCAACCTAAATTAAAATTGTCTTGTGCTTAGCGGTCACTATTAAGGCAAACACAGTATAATCTTATGAAATATTCATATACCACATTGATAGTCAGTTTGACATATCTTTATTTCATTTTAAGGATCAGCTGGACTCCAACCAAAGCCATTCAAGGCAAACCTTCGAACGCTAGAAGAGTTTTAGCAGTTAGTCCACTGCGAGGATAATGAGCTCTCAGATGTGTCATGTATTTGCCTGAGAAATTAAGCCAATTTGTGGAAATGGTGGCCTGGGGTTGGGGGAATACAGAGTGGCTTGTAAAGATGAGTGATATCTGGCACAGCATGAAGAGAATGAGAGGTGTGCTGCCCGGTGCTTAGCTCAAATGAAAGCTCTGATTAGTGGAGCAAAGATCAAAATGACAGAGCGGTGGAGGCTTCAGCTGGGCCTTTGTTATTGATAAGTCTGTCATCTCCGCTGATATTGGAGCAGTAATGGCAGCTGATGATTAGGCCACTCCTGAGCTATTAACTACATTTCTTATCCTTTTACTGGGGCCCAAGAGAGCCCGCTCGAGAGACAAAGGCCTCCTTTATGAAGCTGGCTTCTTAAACGGCGTCCACCTGACCTAAAAGGCACAACTGTTACGTCTTTCTGCCAGGCCAAAGAAGTCGGGGAAGAGATACATGTCAGAGGTCGCGGTGCGCTGCTGTTTGAAATGAAGGGGTTCTGAGTGAGTAAGCTGCTGAAAGAGGGCTGCAGCAAAATTACAGAAAATTGGCTGTTTTGTCAACATTTCATCAGAAGATTTACAGAAAGCTGACCCCGGCCCTTTCTCCCCCCGCCCACCCCCACCGCCATGTCTTTCACAAGGCTAAAGAGATTGAGTGGGTCGGAATTGACTGACAAACAAATCTCTTCTTTATTTCTTTCTCGCTTTCTCTTTCCCTTTCTAGAAGTGATATTCAATATGATCTCTTTTTAATGATCCTAAGTGGCTGAAATTACATATCCTCAACACATATTGTTGAGGTTGTTTCGGTCTCATACCAGCGCACACCAAGGGCATAAAAAGTAATTATCAAAATGGCTTAATTCTCCGGTGAAAAGAGAAATACGCCATTTATTTTGTGTTATTATACCGTAGTGTACGAAGATCAAGTACATCCTTTTTAATATTTCTGTTTATGTGATGGTACACCGCGACAGTGTGGCGATAATTATCATGTGTGGCCTGGGAATAATAAGAAAGGCAATATTTTTTTAACTTGGCTTGCCAGAGTGCACTAGATTGGTGATTCCTAACCAGGGGTACTTGTAATCCAGAGGTTTTACAGGTGAGACAGGGAGGACATGGAAAATGAAGAAGAAGAAGAAGAAGAAGAAGAAGAAGAAGAAGAAGAAGAAGAAGAAGAAGAAGAAGAAGAAGAAGTTTAACTGGTACTTAAAAGAAAAAAGACAAAGCATTAAAGACATGTAAAACCAGACAAAAGTATGGCAAAGTAAGGAGAGAGAGCTACTTAAACAACTGAAAGCTATAAATTCAAAGTGAAGTTAGTTTGATATATCTAGCATAATGTGCAGAGATGAAAGTGGTGCATACATTATTGAGGATAAAGTGATCAGCTAAAGATGGTGAAAAACAGTTAAGTGAGATTTTTAAAGGGCAAGTATAGCTTAATATAGCTTGTGGAGCTTAAAATAGCTAAAAGTAGAAGGCCAACAGTTGATCTTCCCAGCTTCTTCAGCTTCTCCCAATCAAAATGCAGTCAAAGCATTACTGTATAACAATGCTAACTTATATAACAGTTTAGACAGCTAATTTAAATGTTTGGAACATGACTGGGGGTGTCAGTGCAAGGGTATCTGAGTTAATATGATAGGCCTCTGGTGTGAAGTAGTGAAGTAGTTTGGGGGGGGGTTACTACACTGCAGACAAGCTTGTTTTGGGCACAGCGTTTCCGTCTTCAGCTGCGTGCTTTGTCTCCGACCTCAGCTCAGTCTGCTCTCTGTCTTTGGTATTCCTCTACAAAGGCCAACAGGAATCCTCGGCTTGTTGATTTAGCCCCCAGTGGCCGGAGGCAAAGCATCTTTCATTAACGTCTAAAACCTCAGGAATGAGATACTGGCCTCGTGATAAGATCTGGTAATGCAGTAACATGGAATTATGGAAGAAGAAAATTGCCATTTTGTATATAAGCACCTGTGATCTCCCACAAAAGCTCACTGGGTTCCCCGGCTTGGTTCAGTCCCAGGAGAGAAGACGGTCCTGGAACTCAATCTGTCCAACAGAGGAGAGATTCTCAGGCTGAAGGCCTGGAGCAATGGAAGGTGCTACTGTCTGCTGAGGGGTCAGCACACAGGACCAGACAGTGAACCTGTGTGCCTGTCAGAGAATATCACTCTCAGGAGAAATACCCCCGGTGTTCATGGTTCTGTTTGTGGTCAGCAAATGTTTTAAGGTCAGTACAAAAGCATTTATGAGACCCTCTGGAGATATCACGCGCTGCTTAGCAATAAGTGTGGAAAATCAAAGAGCTGCAGTGAGAATATACGAGTTCTTGTTTTCTTCATTGCACTTAAAAAGGTATGTCAAAGTCACCGCTTTGAGAAAGACATTTCTTTATCTGGGCCTCTATCAAGAGAAATGTCAGGAACAGAGTTATGTGGCATTCTGACATTTCAAAGGAGTTACATACCCTTATACTACAGAGCTGAGGTCAGATTCAGAGTGCTTGAAGCCTGAGCGCAGTGCAGGTGTTCTGCTTGCAGCAAACGGCCTGAAGGAGAAAAAAACCCCTCTCCCTTCACCCTTGAGCCTCCATCATGCTTACAGTTTGTGAAGCTGTTCACATGGCAATCATAGTGATGAATTTTTCAGTATCTTTGGTTTGTAAACTTGGCATGTAGCTAATGTTGGTCACTTACACACGATTGTATTTAAAAAACAAAACAAAACTATAAGAAGCTAAGCCAGTAATTTCATCACTCCCACAGGGATTTTGCTGTGAAAGGGTCATCTGATTTTCCCATGCTTTCCGAAGCCATGACCACAACCGTAACTCTGAATGTGGAGCTGTCTTAATATAAAAACAAGGCTGCTATAATGAGTTGAGCTGTAGACAGATCAACTGGAAAGAAGAGGCTAGAAGGAAGCTAGAGGAAAGTCTTATTGTGGCAGAACTGATGTGTTTTTGTCTTCTCTGGATAGTTTCTTCATCACCTCTTTAAAATTTAAAGCATTTGGCATGCAGCCTGTGGCAGGTTCTCTTGAGGAAGCAGGAAAGCAATGAGGGTCAATGGTGCCATAAATCTTAGACTGTCCACTTTGGAATCTGACATGAACACTTGTGATATGCATATTTAATAGAATGTTCATGTCGACGTGTCTTGAATGGTCAAACGCTTTTTATATAAAGGGAACTGTTGCTAGATGTTAACAAGTGAACACAAACTTATCTGTGAGCTGGATAGACATATTGCCAAAGGGTCTTTATTTTGTGTCTCCGTAAGTCCCACCTGTAGGTCTTTTTTTTGGGGGGGGGGAATGGACGGACGGACATGTTTTTGCACCTCATTCCAGAGCAATGCAATAAGTGATGTAAGCTTGGGTTTAACATAAGAATGAGACTCACAGACAAAGACGAGCATTCTCCCTTTAATCACCTTTCTCAGAAATCTGTCACTCCATCATGACTTCACTTTGCTGAATGAATGTATATTACAGTCATGGTAAAAAGAAAATACACACTCTGGTAATATTGTACTGTGTAATTATAGTTTTTTTTTTTTTAACAAAAACTAAGCGGAAACATTGTGTGAAAAACTAATCAGTAGCTTGTGGAACCATCTTCTAGCAATATCTTTAAGTAACTTGAAATAGTTGTTTTACGTAGACTTTATCAGTCTCCGACATTGTTGAGGAGGGATTTTGGCACACTGGTCTTTGCAGCGTTGTGGAAGGACAACATTGAGGTTTCCAGAGAATTTTAAAAAACATTATATAACAGCTATATAACAGACTCGCATTTGCGTATAGAATACTTTGATATAGAGTAGTGCACAGGTGATCTAATGGCTGCAAGGTGCCCGGGTCCTGCAAAACAAACCCAAATCATCAGCCCACCACCGCCATGCTTTACAGTTGGTCTCAGGTGTTGAGTTGTGCTGTTAGGCTGTGTCTAGTTTTTACCAAATGAAAGGGATTTCTCCTGACAAACCTTCCAAACAAGCCCTACTTGTTCAGTCTTGAATGTTTTCCACCTGTGGACCTCAGATTCGATGGAAATGACCGTATAATCAATAGACAGCAACAATTGCTTCTCTAAGATCATTCCTCCTTAACATTGAGACAGAGATGATCACACATTTCACGATCATCATTGAATCAGAAGCATTTGATTATCAGCACCTGGCTTTTACTTACTCTCTTATGGCCTATGGAAGCTTTTCCAGACACTGTTTCTGAATTTCGGCTTGGTTTTTGTTGATTCACTAATGACAGACTGTAACATGTCATGTGTTGTTGTCCACCTCAGGTTGTTTTTACAGGCTGCTTAGTTTTAAGACTTGCTAATCACTTGATTATTTTTTATTAAGTCTTGACACATAAAATACCGTGACTCTGTGTAATATTTTAGGGATGATGTTTTGTGGCCAACACAGCAGGTGTACCACAAATGATTTCCGTCAAATCTGCTTTGATTTCTGTTCCATCTGTTCCCCAAAACAGCACTTTTTGTTTTACACACAGTGCCATCATTTTGCCTTTGTGTAGTAATTAGCCATCCATTTAATTATTTGAACTTTTTGTGGTTAAAATGTTTTATGCAACCATCATTTGCACCTGTAGATGAAGCGACGCAATTAAGCTCCGTTCTGGAGTCTGAAACTAATCTATAGTTAAGGAGAAAAGGGGGAAAACACTAGGCATATGTAATGTAAACAGTTTCTGGCAACAGAGCAGGGTATAAGTTCAAGACAATATTTGGAGGCTAGAAGACTGACAGTAATTCAATTAGACAGGAATCCTCACTCGTTCTGGGGGTCAAAGTTATCCATGTTAATCAGCAGAGACCGGAGACATATAAGCTGCTGGTTTCCTGCTGGAGCTTCTCTGTCTGAATGTGTGCTCGTACCAGACTTTGCATTTAATATAGAAACTTATGTCAATACAAACTCACCATTCAAAATGTAGATGCCATTATGTATGTATGGTCAGTTTGAGGGGTTTTGGTCTATTACAGTTAGCAACATACCAAAAAGAAAACATTTATACATGTAGTCTTTTATTACCTATATGGTGTTTTGATAGATTAATAGATAAAAAGGATTTTATGATAACACAAATCATGGGGGCTGCAGCTCTTCCTTTGTGAACCATTTTCACAAGGTTTCAGATCTATTTTGTGTTTATGTCGGTGATCTCTTATCCGGCGCTCCTGTATGACTAAAATTGTTTTTTGCGTCTAATTTCTTTTGGTCATGTTTAAAATCCCGAACACAACTTGCTTGGACCCTTTCTCTAATTACCTGTTTAAGTCTCAGCGTTTTTGTTATTTTCCCAACCTGAAAGCAACTTTTCCGACTAAACCCAAGAGGTGAGGATGATGGCATTTGCTATTCACTGTTAAAAAAAAAAAAAAAAAAAAATCTTAAGAATTGCAGCTTTTCTTTTTATGTTTCAGGACATTTTTATGAAAACACTCAGAGAGAAAGCAAGGGTGAATGTGAAGATTGTATTTCAAATGGATTTCTGAACAGTCCAATGAGCTGCATCCGCAGAGTGAGCTGTGATCCTCGGAGTGCCATAGTAAGAATGTGGCTGTCGTCTGGACACTTTGCACCCTGGGAGATGTCTGCAGAAAGCAATAACTTCAACCAGGCTGCTGTCAGCTTGGCCAGAAGCAAATGATCTAATGTCTGAAAAAAAGGTCAACCAGCGTATCAATTATTTAGATAAGCCAGCGTGAGTGGAGATGGGTATGGATAGTTTGATATTAGGTAAATAATTAACTGGAGTGTTCTTGAGCGTGATGATCCCAATTACGCCAACAATTAGTTTGACCTGTCTAGGGGAAAACTCCCTGCACTGAGAACAGGTGCATATTGCTGGAGTCAAAAGGAGTGAACACAGACACACACGGAGAGGACTAGAGCCAGAGCTGTCATCCTGCCTTTCAGGATGAAGTGGGGGATTACGATGGAGGTGAAAGCATGCTGAGGACCACGGTGACAGCAGATGAAGGGAGGTAGCCAAAACTCCTGTGGAATTCACAAGGACTGAAAGCAAAACATTTGGGGTTGCTACGAGAGCGCTGGAGCATTCACTGAAATATTTTTGCTGGACCCCCCCCTCCCCAAAAGAAAAAAAAAAAACCCACACATTTAATCTCAAAATGTCTATTGCAATGATTGAGTGAATCCTACCACAAAGAAACTCATATTTCTGAAATGATATAGAGTGTATACTTTTCAAAGTACCCCCTGGGAGTATAACAAATTGATGACAATCTCTCTGTGTTTTGATCTGCTATAAAACATGTGCTGTGTGTGTCAGAGCAGAGGAACCTGGCGCAACATCAGCCGGGACTCTAACAACACTGATATTTATACCAAAAAATGATGCCTTACAAATTACAGCTCGTTTTGACATATTCTTGCATGCAGGCGTGTGTGTGTGTCATACACCTTTCTGCTGGTGTTACAGCTATGCAGGAATGCGCTTTCCAGTGTGTTTTCCTCCCCTGCTGGCTTCTAGCTGTGGTGGTCCCGCGGCACCAGCCATTCGTCCTTCCACAGACACGCAGACTAGGCCAGCCCGGGCTCAGGTATCTCCACTAACCTCCCCTTTGTCCCGCTTTAAAAAGGACTCTTTTGTCTGCCTTTTTCTGCAGGTCATTGTGAGGAGCGCTTCTTAGTGTCAGCTTTAATTCACACTGTAACCCTAGCCGTGATGCCTCCCAACTATCCACACTGCCTGCCTGGCATTTAGCTATTCCGTGGAGAGCTGAAGCTGCAAGTCCCCCGACCCTCCACCCTATAACTGCACCCAAGAGACAACTTGCAAACTTTGTTCCTTAAATATTTAAATGCCCCTTTAATTGGCATCTGTCAGACTGCAACTCGAACTCCAAGAAAATCCTGGTGTCACCTCTTTTTGTCTTCTCGCCATTTTTGTCTTTAAATGTTAACATACAACAGAAAGCTCCCCCCTTTATGTTCAGTGGTGTAGATTTATGCCTTTAAATGACACTAAGGGGGCACGGCTCAGCAGTGTGTATTGACAGTATTTTTATAACCTCTGACCTTAGCATGAACCTCAGTCAGAGAAATTGTTAAATTAAAGGGTCTTGGAGTCCATTCTTCAAACAACAAAGCCATGTGAACGGATTTGTCCACTGGATAATGTAAAAATGAAGAACGCAGAAGGAAATGCACCAAAAAAATAACATTGGTATTTTTCTCTTTGGAGCTTAACCTAAGATCCCAGCTGGGGAGATACAGCTCCAGGCTCTGTCTGCCTGCCTACCCTTGAAGAGGAGAAGAAACAACACGAGGAAAGGAAGAAAAAAAGAGAGAGAGGCTCATGTTAAAACAGCAAACATCATAACCTGATATCAACACTCAGCTGGGGTTCGCTTTGCTTCTGCAGTCTCAGTTTTTCTCTCTTGGGAGGGTGCAGTCTATAAGGGCCTCCTCAGACTATCTCCGTGGCTAAAAATAAACCCTCATATACAGTACGCTGGTGTCAGGAGTTTAAAAAGTTTTCTGGGGAAAATGTGCACATTTTTCTGTATCAGATGACATATTCAGATTAGAACGTCAGATGATGGGGTGGGTTTACGTACAAGGTGCTTTCAAGAAGAGGAAAGTAGACGTTTTACTTAAAAACGTTGTCTTCAAAGCTGTGATAGCCTTCGCTGAATGAGTCACGTAAGCCAGTCAGCTGGCCCTGAATCAACCACTGCCACGGATGTGTTGCTTAGAAAATACATTTTATAAAAGTTCCAAAACATTTGAGACCATAACTGAAGAATGGAATAAAAAACAACTTTATTTTGTCTTCAGCTGAAATAATACATTTTGGTCAGTAGAAGGAGACAATGTCTTATTTATGTTTTTATGCAGTTATATGATTGGTAGAATTAGTACATTCTAATTATGAGTGCATCTAATTTTAATCTTATCCTAAGTATACTAGAATTTTCGTCATTGTCTTTAAACCTCAAGGCAATTTATGAACTATTCTTTCTTATCGACACTCCTTAAGTTTCCCACCGTGTACGGCCCAGCTCCACGTTCCTTTTCTTTGTGCGGTTTGTAAAAGTGGCTTCCAAATATAGACTGGGTCCCACTTTGTAATAGCAGTTGATCATCATTAGTAAATTAAAATTAATCTTTGGTAAATAGTTTCTGCTAGCAACAAATGAAATTATATATACTTATTGTTAATTATGTTGTCATTTTTTTCTTTGACCTGTATTATGCAGTTGTGTGTCACTGTTCCCACTCACGATGGCGTGGTATTTATCCGTTTATCTTTTTTTTTAATCCACGCGTTTCCCCATTCCTCTATCCACCACACCCACCTCCAGCAGCTACACAGAAATTCACACACCCACACTTCAACTAATTTCAAGTCAGACTTCCTTCTTTGTTTTCCTCTGAACTCTGTCTTGTCTCTGTGTTAATGCCATCACTGGTCCATATCTATCACCTCAAAACAGAGCAAAACAAAAAAGCATTTTTATATTGTTTGTGTAATAGATATTTGTTTTATGAATTATAGACTATATTATGTATGGTATCATAATCTAACATCTGTAAACATGATAGCTACTGGTGTATGTAGTTTCTAATGAGCACAAAAGATTGTGTTGGTATTTGGTTTTATGAATAACTAGTGGTTACCAAGGCACCAAATGCTGCCGTTTAGCCAACGCTGTTGGAATCTAGAGGCATGTAAACTGTTTCCTTGTTCAGTCCTGTAACCCACGTACCTAAGAAAGTAGTGTTGGTGCCTGAAGCCAACCAACAAGCAAGCGAAAATGAATGTAAATAAGAAGTGAAACCAAAAGTTGTGTGACAAACTTCATTCTTCAGTGATGATTTATGGCAAAAGCGCTCCACCTGCCACTTATAAGTTATGATCTTTAAATATATAACTTTTTTTTAATGTTTATAGATGGATTACACTGACATTATCAACCATCTAAAAATTGCTATAAACATAATTTACAACTTACAAAATAAAAATTACCAGCTGTAATTATTTTTAATCATGTAGTTGTTTATTAACATAGAAAGAAGAGTAATTTAATGAGCTGGTTCATTTTATACAAGAGGGATAATGTAACTCAAATTATACAATGGCCATGTCAGGTTTATTAAAGAAAACGTGTCACCCAATTCAACAGAATTGAATCAACTACTTGCTGGTTTTGGTCTGCTGAGAATGTGAAGAATGTCACTAGTGACGAGTTTTACATTTGACTGGATAAAAACGGCAAATCAGTGACATGGATTATTGCAAGTTGGTAAAGGATCGCTGAAACAGTGTAGACAAACGTTTGCTGTGATTTCTTTACTTAATTTCAGTGTGATTCACACACAGATGAAACATAAGTACAAGATCATAACTAATTCAAGTGTGAACCTTGAATGTAGAATTAAAAAAAAGAAGAGTATAAAAGAAACTAAGATGGTAGAGTTAGATGTGAAGTTTCCAGTAAGTCACCGCACTAAGGCAGATTTTCCCCTCTGACGGGTGACGGTCGAGTCTCTCGGATGGGGCGGCCGTGGGATGGGGTGGAGGTTTGTGGGAGCTCGTCTCGGCCCAGTTCCCCCGCTCAGCTCACATTCTCTGGGTGAACCCATGTCCTGGGGCCAGTTGGGCAGCACAGGCTCATGTCTCAAGTCCTCACAGTTCACTGGGCCCTTTAAAGTGAGCACACCCACCAGGGGCCCTAAAGACTACAAAAACTACAAACACTAGGCTGTCCAAGCTCACTGAGACACACAGATGCACACTTGCATGCATACATGCACACACACACCAACTGTTAACAGCCCATTTATCTCCGATACAATGGAGAGACAATAACAAAGACAAAGATATTATCTGCCTCGGCTGTTAGTTCCACCGGACAGGATTTTTGGTCCTTTGCGTCACAAAAAGTACGACATAAAGGAAATATTAGCTTTTATTTATCAGACTTTTTTTCCCCCATAGAAAAGATATAGATCCTGCGATGGTTTTGGGAGGACAAAGTCAGAGAGCAGATCAGTTTTCAGACATGGCACACTCCGGTGAGCATACGCGCCAAGATCAAAGCAACCCCTTTGCCTACCGCAGTGCATCCCCAACAGATCTGACAAAGTGTCCCCATTGTGTGACCCCCCGACCCATTACTGATAAAGAATCGCTTCCAGAACCGCCCCCTCGGAGGCCGAACCGGTCCTGCGTGGAGCTGCAGTTCGTGCTCTGAGGGGAGCTGATGAACACACACGATATGACATGTCAACTTTCATGCAGTATGACAGCATCAAAGAGGCTAGGAGCGATGTGAGGCTTTTCTTTGGCATCAGCGAGTTCCTTCAAGAATCTGACTTCACCAGTTGTTCTAATTAAATTATTCTATTTTTTCACAGGATTATTACAAGAGTATGTTTGAGCATTTCGGAGAAAGAACAGTTGCTGGGTTTGGCAAGTTCCTTCCAGTTGTTTGGTGTTTTTACTGAAGCAGTACTTCACAGGATTTGGTTTCCTTCAGATCTATTTTTTGCATAATTTTCTTGATTTCCTTCCTCATTTTAGCTGCGACTCAACAGACAGATGTGGTGTCCCTGCGTACAGATGTGCTGGTCTTTTTTCTTGAAATAAAAATGTTGCACTGCGGTGAAATTATACAATCTTACGTGACGTTTCCGTCAGTTGATTTGGTTTGTTTGGGCATTGCTTGTATTTTGAGAAATATGCAAATATGTGTGCACGCCCGCACCACACACACCCGAGCAATTACACTTAAAGACTGTGTTGGCTTGCTTTGCCACGTCCACAGCCTCAAGCATGTTCTCGGTCCCTCCCTTCCTCGTAATTACTTTGGTGATCAAGGTCAGAGCAGTAGTAAAGCACACTAACCCTTTAACCTTCTGTGAACTCTCCCATTAGTCTACCTTGGAAGCTGATGCGTGGTTTCAAACACTGTCGCCCACAACGAGCCAGTGAATTAGTCTTGGCATGAATCTAAGAGACAGGTCTAAAGGGCTGCCGATGCCTCTGCATGAATCCGACGCTGCAGAAGAGACAGCAAGAACTCGAGGGGGTCAAAAATGCAGTGTTATCAAACACCCCCACCTTCCTCACCGAACCCCCTGCCTGGGCTCACAGAGAACGGACAGACTCCCATAACGCGCCACGCCGTTCTGGCGGCCCTCAGGGCTCCTCTAGAACAGCTCAGGAATTCAGATTCGGGGTTCGACAAGGTCTACAGCTGGGAGGAGAATTTCTACCATCCTCCTTCTCACCCTCCTATTGTCTGGCAGTGGCATCCCAGCGTTCCCTGTCTGGCTCAGTTGTTCTTGCAGCTCAGTGTTTTGATATTAGTTTTGCTCAAGGGCAAGGGTCAGTCAGGCTGTGACATCTGAGTTTGACGGGAAATGAATTGCAAACAGTGATCACGATAAAGGTGAAAATTTAAACTGGGATCGACTGTGACAGAAAAAACAGAGGGGAAGAAGAGAGCCGTTGTTATTAGCAGATACGCTAATCACAATGATATCGCCATCACAGTTATTATTAATAATCCTTGCAATGAATACGTGTCTTTGTAGGTGTGTGTGTGTGTGGTCCAACAGCCATCTTGACATCGTTATCAACATCACTGTGTCCTACAGTGTCACAGTGGTCCGGTGCTAAGCTTTGCCTGCTCACAACTTCACTGGAGGCTGATAAGAGGACTAAATGATAAGTCCTGGGGCTGCCATCTTTTTACATCCTGATCCAGTGTTGCTGCATGCAGTACACAGACTATTTTCCAGGGGGCAGTATTGAACTAAGAGAGAACCACACTGGTGACTGTTGAGGCAGCCAGAAACATTTGTTCTGAAGGTGAACACGAGTTTTAAGGCAAATTATCAAACTCTTATTGATAACTGTGTGACATTGATTAAAAAAACTAAACAAAAACATTTATATGGATCGAGCAGCTGAATGAAGTCTAAAACTCAATTTGGAACATGATGACGGCCATTATTTCGCTGACCTGTGAAATTGGAAACCTGACTTTTATGTCCTACAGCATCTTACATCTTTTTGAGTGACATAATTGTTCGAGATTGTATGTTTCTGGGAGCACTGATGAGATAAGACACAGTAATTATATCAGTTCTAAGTACTGTGATCTTTCTATACTAAGTTTTATCATGTAAAAGCACCAGGGTCGATTCTTTTTTTCCTTCCCTTTTGTCCAAACAGCAATTATACAGTACTGTAGAATGAAATAATAGGGCAGCATTGCCCCCCCCAAAACCAAACTCTAATCTTCAGACGTCAAACACGTTTGGCATTTAAGTTTGTTCATCGCAGCTTTATCTCAAAAATCGGCTCGACTGCAGCACGGCGACAGAATGAAAAGGGTGTTCACAGCTGAGGCCACATTGTTGCCTTCACATAGAATTTGATTGACAGCTGAGATGGACCGGGCAGATATTAAGAGTGGGAGAAGGATATGACCGGGATGCAGATGAGGCTTGTCAGAGCAGGGTGGTAGAGGAAGGGGGAGGAGGAGGAGGAGGAGGGTTGTTCGCTGGAGAAGGGGATGGACAGAGGGTAGTGATGATGTTCGGGGGTTGGGTGGGGGGGGGACTGGGCGAGCAGCAGTATGCAGGTGGTGACTGGCTGGTACTCCTCAGCTGGGCCTGCCGCCAGCTTGGCCCCCGGGTGCCTTGCTTTGAATTCAGCCCTTTGTGCTGCCCTGCGTAGGTCAGACAAATTCATGTCTCATCATCCTCTGAAATAGCCAGCGATACAGGATAATGACTCAGCTGCAGTTTCAACTCTGTCGCCTCTGCTGTAAAATATGTTTGTCAAAACATTCGGATCTTGCGTGATTCCGTCAGCCGGAGTCGATTCTGCCTCGGCAGAAAGTACCTGAAATGAACGCAGACACAAACAACATTTTTATCCATTGATGCGTTCGCGACAGATAAAAATGTGGCATTTTTAGGAATTGAAATCAATTCATTGCTGCTCCGTTTGGCTCACTGATTTTGACAAATTGACATTTTTCAGACAAATCAGTAAAATATTAACTCCAATGTTGCCAAAATAAACTGTTAAGTTAGTGGAATTTCACAGTAAAATATTCATGCGTACATGCTAATCTGACAGTAAATTGAGTTTTATTTCATGTTTGAATTTAACTGACAACTTAATAACTGATAAGCCTTCTTGAGAACCCACGCAGTCACAAGCTCAGTGTACTCTCTCTCACACACACGCACACACGCACACACACAATTTTATGTCTTTGGGAGGAACCAGTGGGTCAGTGGCCTGGGTGTCGGCCTACTTAGGCCGAGTCAGACTAGTGGACAGGCTCTAATGAGAAGCAGGAGCAGTGAAGTGGGAGTGGGACTGGCTCTAGGGAAGGGTCACATAGGGTTAACTATCAAAGATGAGTGCAAACCTATCCCTGTGGAAAAGACTCTGAAGAAAACATCACCCTGCACACGCTAAGCTCCGCAAAGTGGGAGTTCCTCGGCTTAATTAATCCAAGACACAAGGTCCTCCCCCTCCAAGTAAAAAATTTTGCTTCGCTCTACAAAAGTATGAGTGTTAACACACCTACACGCTGTTTAGTTTGTAGACAGTTTTTTTTTTCTAGTGCACGATGCTCATTTTGATTATGTCACTTTGGAAGCAGGCTATATTTGAAAGCCTCTATTATTAGCTGAGCAGAAGCTCATACAGTAGATGAATACTTTTCAGTGTGT
>VURO01018827.1:0-12975 GCA_015108175.1 Pelvicachromis taeniatus | reverse complement strand
CAACATTTTCACAGTAATAGTTCTGTATTTTAAAACGCTAATTTAGAAACTATGAAACCCTTAAAAAACACAAAGTTATTACAAATACAAGACGTGATCCATTCAGCGAAAGCAGATTCACAGCAGAGTCAGAAATCACACACATTGTAACTGTGCTGAAAAACAAGTTACAGTGCTGTCAAACGTGGAACTGAAAGAGACTCCCGCACGTTTTCCATTATGTTTGGGCTTGAAAGTAGAGAAGTTTGCGGAGGAAGTTAAAGGAACCGGGCATTTGTTTGTAGAGCCCTTTTGCAGAGTTTTGGGAGACTTCGTTGTTAACCTAAAATGAGAAGAGTCAATAATCAGACATCGCTGTGTCTAAAGCTAAAAGCTCTTAAAGTCCTCAGTTATTTTTGCTGATGTATTAAGAGAAGCTCACCATCATTAACATTGTGACCAAGTCATCGGTGGCAGCGTTTTCTTCAAGGATGCAGTCCAGTGTCTGGATGTACCACGAGCCCGACTGGGTCTCTCGCCAGGAAACATAACCTGTATTGGTCACGTGGCCAAAAAGGCATTAAAAAAAAACATAGTTCTGACTTGGATCTGAAGGACTGTTATTGGTTGAAAGTAAAAACACGCACCTGGGAAAGTAGAGTAGGACACCAGGATGTCACTCGGAGTGGGCAGGGTGGGTCTGGCGTCCGGTTCGTCGGACATGCTCAGGGAGTCGCTGCTGGATGACATCGGAATAGCGTCCGTCTGATCATCCGTTCCACCAGAGGATGGATTGGCCTCATCGGGGGACACCGCAAAGCCCGTGTCTCTTTCATCTTGGGGACAAACACAGGCTCATTTTTACACCCAACTTGTTCCCATGGTTTGTTAAACTGTGTGTTCAGTGACGGCTACCTCCTCCACAGGCCTGGATGAAGAACAGTTTAGGTTTGCCTTGCAAAGACGGGCAATGCTGGCCATTGAGGTAGTTTGTGACGTGCTGCACTGGTACGAACTGTCCGTCCACACCGTACACGGCCCCAGGGAAGCGGTTGTGATTCACCTAAGGACAGAAATATTAGCAAAAATAGTCTTACATGTCAGCCCAGTCAGATGAAGATCACAGAAAATGGTCTTGCTGGAATAATGACAAACTACAGCAGCCAGTAAAATATTAAATCACGTGTATTTCCAGAGTATGCCAGCTGATTAATCTGAAGGCATGCAATGTTTTCTTTAATGAACTGTAAACAACATTACAATCAGCTCAGCATGTCTTACCTCAGTGCCGTGGGACAGAATGATGACCACGCAGCAGTCATACTGGGAATGATCCTTCTTGGACAAAGTTAACAGCTCACGTTTGATTTGCTGAAATGTGGAGTTAACCATTAGGCCTGCGATCTTCAACACCCTTCCACACACACAGAGGCAGAAGAACCGATTCTTACTTTTTGTCTCAGGTTCGTCTTCACTTCCACGACAAAGTTGAGTGCCTTGAATCGTCTCTCCAGCTTTTCACAGTCTATGTTGGAGCCATTGCGATTTTTCAGCATGCTATCAGGTTCAAACTCCACGTTGTTTATGATGAGGCAGTGACCACACGGGCTTGCATCCATTTTATAGCTCTAAGGCACAGAGACGCAGACGCACAATAAAAAGAATACAGAGAAAGGGCCGTCTCGTAAACATGTAAGTGTGCGGCACGGACTTGGTACTTACCTGAAGGCTGTCGCGTCTTATTCTGCCCTGTCTTGGTCTTAACTGGTCCCCGTTGGGCGCTGTGGCACACACATTAATACACATTAGGCACAAACAAACTTACAAGACTGTTATTTAAATGGATCGCATAGCTTACGAGGACTAGGAGTGATCCTCGGCTTTACAACATCCACTAGCTTGTCACCATCCAGTGAAGGGGCTGTTAAAGAAACAAAGAACTGAGTCAGATTCATATCATCTGAAAGTGTTTGCCCCTAAAGAATCTCACATTAAATATTCCATAATAAAATAAACTTACTAATGGGAAGAGGCTGGATTACAGGGCGGACAACTTGAGTGGGTGTTGCAGGCTGCAGGGTAACAGTTGGAGCTTCGTTCTGTAGAAGCTCTGCCAAACTCTCCTGGCCTGTCTCCTGAAGGCACTCCAGAAATAACGGGAAAGCCCGACTCCCACGGGTTTCCAAGTCCCGGACTAACTGCCTGGCCTGATCTCTTCTGGTCCCAGCGCTCTGATGATAGGAGACAAAGTCTTGTACAATTATGATTTTTTTTAATACCCCCCACCCCAAACAAAAAGCTAAAAGAAAAGAAAACCACAGTGCCGCGACCTACCTGTATCTCATCGATCATGTCCTGTGTGAAAACTCCTTTTCCCAGAAGGCCATCGTAGAGTTTTAATGGATCCAAGTCTTTTACCAGGTTAAGCCTGTTCCGCTGAAGAATCTTCTTGTGTGTTTCATCCATTGTCCATTTAATACCAACACCGTAAATACAGGGGAGAAAAAGAATCCGTAGCTAAAAATGTGTCGTTTTCGATCACGGGTTAAATCGACGTCGTCAAAAGAACACAATGATCCTACTTCTTCGTAAAAGTGAAACCGGTAGTTTGTGCTACGAGCGTCGTTTATGGATGGTATTTTTTTGTCGGTTTCACAAGCCATTTCCTTGTTTACATCAGCGTTGCCTGTCCACTACCTCAATTGGTCCACGGAGAGGACGAAGAAAAAAAAAAAAAGCAAGGGTGTGTTAGATTTATTTACCCCGCGTTCGTTTCCGCGCGGGTAGCGACCAACGGTCAGCTGTAGCTAAAATCGCGGTACGACAAGCATTAAACCAAACGCACAACAAAAAAAGAAACGCAGCCTGTCTGCAAAATACTCAATTTCCCGAAATTACTTTCGACACAAGACTCCACCCACTTTTTCTACTCTCGCTCCAGCTTCGCAGCAGCAGGTTATCGGCTTGCCCTGGAGGATCTGTGGGATGCTGTTGAACACACCCTTTACATTTCGCTGTCGCTTCGAATCAGCGCTGAGCAAGAAGAGGCGCTAATAAGGGGCCAAAACCTTCCCCCACTATGTGGCGTTGTACCGGCTGACTGCATCTGCTTCAGGTGACTAGAAACGTGGACATGTCGCGTTGAGACAACCGCTGTAGCAACGCCACAAACACTAAACGGTTATCCTCGAGGAACAACTGTCACGGCCCTCTAACATGACACCATAATTAAACTGGATTTTTAGCTGCCATATATATATATATATATATATATGTATATATATATTGCCTAGCTTGCTTGGGTGCTGCAGGTAGCATGTTGTAATACTGTTTTTAGCATATCGTGCCTGCCTTCATCGTTTCCCCATCATCAGAAAGCTAATGGAGGGAAAGGTGTCTCAGATTTGCCAGCCATCTAAAATATAGGTCCTGCACAGTTTTTTGCCCACTTTAAATAAATGGTGATCGCTCCTCTGATGTGTTGAAGGTAACTGTGATGGCACGGTCAAAGCTGTCTCTGCCACTGGCCATTGTGGTGGTCCTCCATGTGCTGCTGGCGGGACTTGTCTATGCTGAGCCTGAGATGGACCCATACAAAGTATTGGGAGTAACGAGGAGTGCAAGCCAGGCAGAGATCAAGAAGGTCTACAAGCGTCTTGCTAAAGAATGGTAAATATTTCCTCACGACACTTCAGGCTTCAGGTTTGAAACCTTATTGTGGTCTGAGCTAATAAAACTGATCTTCTCTAGGCATCCTGACAAAAACAAAGATCCGGGTGCTGAGGACATGTTTATAAAGATTACTAAGTCCTATGAGGTTAGTTGGTTTTCTAAATAGTGTTATCGATGTGTTGCACATACAGATGAGGACAAAATGATGCCAGTTTTTGTCGAGATTTTCCCAAGCAAGAGATTTTCAACAGCATTTCTAAAAATACTAGTTTTCTTAAGAAAACATCAATTATTTCCTTATTCACGTAAGATTAGAATGACTTCATAAAACAAACAAACAATGATTATCAGGGCCAATGTTATAAGCCTTCTGAAGAACGGACCTTTTTTATTGAGTCATAGCACAAACTACTGCTGTGCAATGATGCGCTTTAACTTTGTAAAGCTCAAAGCTTGTAAAATCAAGTTAAAACTGAGGGTTATCATCCAATTTACTTTAAGTATAAAAATTTCAGCGAGGAATTTAGCAGTGCTAAGGACATTCTGGAGAAAGATTTTGTATACTGGAAGCATGTCCTTTGGTGAGATGCAGTCAAGCAGTCAGCAACAATACTGGGTCTGGGTCGTCGCTTTGTTTGCAAACGCAAAAACATGTCACGCAAAAACATGAGCGAAAACATGTCGCTCCAGGTGAAGACCTACCTCCAGCAGACCAAAGTGAATGTTGCTAACTGGCCTGCACAAAGCCCTGAATCTGTGGAATGAACTGAAGGTCAAGGTCCGTGCCAGAAGAGCATCAAATCTGGAGGAGCTTGAGAAAATCACCAAAGGGCTTGCTCAGCAGACGTGTGAGAGACTTGTTGAAAACTACAACAAACTCCCGCGGGCTGTTTCACAAGTGACTTTTAGCATCAGGGCTAATAACTTTGACCTGGGTAGTCTTTCTAAAAAAATATATTTTGTTTCTGTGTGCAAAGTAAAATATTGTAAGGATCCAAAGTACAAACTGAAATGTTTGGGGAAAAAACCAAATTCTCATCCAGAGGAGCTAATATTTTTGTCCTCATCTGCATTGAAGTATAACATGGATGCTTGTATTAGGTGGTGTGTGTCAGTAAAAGCTAATAATGCATTTTAATTTGTTCTACCACAAATCTAGATTCTGTCCAATGAGGAAAAACGTGGCAATTACGACCGTTACGGGCAGATGGATGATACTCAGCCTTATGGCAACGCTCACTATGGCCATCGCCACGATAGCTTTTACTTCGACGAGTCCTTCTTCAACTTTCCCTTTAACAGCAAGAATCACAGAGACTTTGCCGACAGCAAGTACACATTACACTTTAACCAGTATGTTAATGACGTGGTGCCCGACAGTTACAAGAGACCATACCTGATAAAGATCACCTCCGACTGGTGCTTCAGCTGCATCCATATTGAGCCCGTCTGGAAGGAGGTGGTGCAAGAGATGGAGAGCCTAGGTTTGGAGTGAACCTATAAATCATCCACAATTATCATGCATCCTCTGAGTGAGTAATGATGTGTGTTTTCTAAATATCCTGTTTATGCAGGTGTTGGAGTAGGTGTGGTGGATGTAGGCTATGAGAGACGGTTAGCCAATCACCTCGGTGCTCACCGCACTCCATCGATACTCGGAGTCATCAATGGCAAAGTGACATTTTTTCATTATGCTGTTGCGAAGGAGCACCTGAAGCAATTTGTAGAAGATCTGCTTCCTCTGAGACTTGTGGAGCGGGTAAGTGTCTGCAGGTGTTGCAAAAATAAAAACAGCATTGCATCGTGAGGGATGGTTAGACTATTAAAAAGGG
Organism: Pelvicachromis taeniatus; assembly: GCA_015108175.1. Taxonomy (NCBI): domain Eukaryota; kingdom Metazoa; phylum Chordata; class Actinopteri; order Cichliformes; family Cichlidae; genus Pelvicachromis; species Pelvicachromis taeniatus. Next base: position 7,492 of record VURO01018827.1, on the reverse strand, counting down.
TTTGTTTTCTAAACTACAGGTAACTGACAAGAATGACCTGCAGTTCTTGAACAGCTGGCACGAGCTCAACAAGCCTCACGTACTTCTGTTCGACCAAGTGCCTGCTGTTCCTCTGCTATATAAAGTATGTGTTTGCTCATTTCTATACTATATGGAACTGAAGTGCATCGCTGCAAACATACCAGTCACTTATCTTTGCGTCTCCACAGTTGGCAGCTTTTGCTTATAAGGACTATTTGCAGTTTGGCTATGTGGACCAGGGCCTTTCAGAGACTGCTAATCTGCAAAAACAGTTTAATATTAACACTTATGCTCCGACCATACTGGTCTTCAAAGAGAACATCGACAAGCCGGCTGACATTATACAGGTAAATCAAAGCATTATCTACCCTTAACATAAAGTAGTGCTGTGTGATACTGTCAGACTTGGTATGGAGCCAATACCAAGTAAGTACAGGGCCAATATTGCCGATGCCAATACAGATATCAGTACTTTTAACCTAAAAAAAACCCCACAATTCAGTGGACTATATAGTGAGTTTAGAGGATATTATGCTAGCATCCATCCACTACCAGTGTTGGTACTGATACTATCAACATTTGGATCAATCCGCCCACCTCTAAAATAAAGTAATCCCTTTAATTTTCTTTTAAACCACTGTGAACTCCATGCAAACAACTTGATTAAAATGTCTCTTCACTCTTTTTTTTTTTTTTTCTCTCTGCAGGCGAAAGGAATGAAAAAGCAAATCATTGACGAGTTCATGTCAAACAACAAGTTTCTCCTCGCACCACGGCTGGTCAATCAGAAGCTCTTTGATGAGCTCTGTCCTGTCAAGCAGTTTCATAGACGCAGGAAGTAGGAAAACTCCACCTATACCATTTGTTTTACATCTGTTTGATGAATGGAAGCAAGTTCACCGGTTTTGTTGTAAAATCATATTTTTGTCATTTGTCTCTCCTCCTTTCAGATATTGTGTCCTGCTGATCACGGGTGATGAAGAGGTCTTTTCCTTTGGGAATCAGGCGTTTCTCTCATTTGCGTCTACCAATACCAGGGAAGTTGTGAGGTTTGCTTATGTCTACCACCGGCTACAGCAACCGCTTTGTGACATCCTCACACAAAACAAGGACAGTGTGCAGTCGCAACCACAGGTAGAGTGTCATATATTGTATTGACAGTGCAGTGTCCTGTTGTCAGTCTATACGTTTTATACCCCCCCCCCCCCCCCAAAAAAAAAAAAAATCTTGTTTACATGTGTTGGGGTGTGTGTTCAGGTGGTTATCCTTGAGCGACGTAATACTGCAGGAAAAGCGTTTTTCAAGCCAGTTACTGCCTGGAACGGCAGTGAGGAAGACAAGCAGCGTCTTCAAGAGGAGCTGGAGCGACTTCAGAAGGACCCATCCATTCTCATCCATGACGCCATGCTGCCTGAACTCAACAATGAGTTTGCCTCTGTATGTTCTCTTTGAGTGAAAATCATGGGTGTCAGTCATAGATTGTATCTAAAGATGGATGTAGCCTCTATGCTTGAAAAGTGAAAGCAGTGCAGAAATGCCTGAAAACTGCAGTCTTTTTTAATGACCTGCAGGGGGCGACTGATTGGAAGCCTTTGAGAAAACACTACTTAAATACTTACCTCATGAGTTTGTGGTGTCAAGTTTCATTTTCCAAAAATAATTTTTAAAGCACATTTGTTTGTTTGTCTTGTAAATAGCATTCTGTGAAAAACACAAGTTGAAACAGGATATATTTTCGCACACGGCTACGACATGAGAGTGTAATTTCCTAGGTTTTCAGAAGGTAGCAAACAGATTTCTAATTTAATGGGTGACATTACCTTGACTGCGTTCATCTATTACTTACAATCTCAAGTCTGAACCCTGCCTATGTGTGATAATTCCTGTGTTTACCAATCACCAGTCCTACCAAGTCCCGTTAATGCTTTCGCTCTGTAGATGTTTGTAATCCGATGGATCTATGCGTCTTACGATTACCTCTCTGAAGTCATTGATGATATTCTGCATAACAACTGGTAAGTAGAACAAACTTTATTTTTCATGAATAGAAGTTGTTGAAGTTTTGAAGTGCTCCTACGGCAGTATTTAATTTGCAAACAGTACACCTCGTTTCAGTTCCAACGCTTTATATATCAGGACGTGAAAAAAAGTGATCCCATCCTTATCAGGTCTTAATACTACATAAATGTGACCTCAGACAAACAGTGACATGTGACCTATTACATCACTTAGCCTGTTCCCATGGAAACATTAAGGCTTTAGTTTTCCACACACTGTTTCTGCATTTTGGCAGAGTGTTTGTTCAGTTATGACACAGTGTAATGTGTGGTGGTTGTTTTTTGTTTTTTTTTATCTGAGGTTGTATTTGCCTAATTTGAAGAGCTGGTAAGCAACAGATGATTTTTCTTATGTCCTGATACGTAAGAATTGAAAGAAAGTGTACTTTATTTTTAAATAAAGCTAGACCCTAAGCTTGCTTTGGCTCTAATATGGAGGAGTACACATGAGCGATGTAAATACACTGTTTCATTGATGACTTGCAGGCGTGAGATGATGCCCCTTCTGTCCCTCATCTTCTCTGCCTTGTTCATCTTGTTTGGAACCGTGGTCATTCAGGCCTTCAGGTTGGCTGATTTAACAGTACAAAAAAAATACCAAGAGGGGGGAAAAGGCAGCAGTGTTGCTAATCTCTGCTATTCCTGTTCATACCTTTTGGAATTTCTCTCCGTGTTTTTTCAGTGACTCAAGTGACGATAAGCAGACAAAACCAAAGGCAAAAGATGGAACAAAAGCAGAAAATGGGTCATCCGGGAGCAGTAGTACATCAAGGCAAGACTATAATTTTAACTCTGTTGCTTTGTGGAAGGGAAATGCACAAACAATGTTTTTCAGCTCTGTTTTTTCTGCGGGTTTTAGTCGGCCTCCCAAGAAGACTTTTGTGGAGGTGACTGAGTTGACAGATATCACCTACATGAGCAACCTGGTGAAGCTGAGGCCAGGACACATGAACATAGTCCTAGTCCTTACTGATGCCTCCAAGAACATCCTCCTTAGCAAGTTTGCCAAGGAGGTCTATTCTTTCACTGGGTAAAAGAAACCTTCACCCTGGAGTAATTTAAATCCAGTGGATTTTTGTGTGTGTTTAACATATTTCTAACTGTTTGCACTCTTCCAGGAGCCTGACACTACATTTCTCCTTCCTGAACCTTGACAAGCACAGCGAGTGGATGAACACACTGCTGGAGTACACCCAAGACTCCATGCAGATCGATACAGACGACGACGAAGGGGGAAACCGCAAGATGGACTACACCGGCTACGTGCTGGCGCTTAACGGCCATAAAAAGTACCTGTGTCTGTTTAAACCCGTCTACACCGGGGAAGACCTCGACAGCAAGTCGTCGGAGGATGAAGGGGCCACCTCTGGGGGAAGGTCGAGGTCCAGTTCCCGCGATGACCACCCACCGCGTAAATCCAACCGAGCTCGCAGCATATCCACCTTGCAGATCCACCACAAACTGGACCGCCTGGGGTTGTGGATGGAAAGGCTGATGGAAGGCACTTTGCCTCGTTACTACATCCCAGCCTGGCCAGGACTAGACAAAATCACCCACAGTAAATAGATGGCAGGTGAAGGACTTAGTATGTATCTACTGTAACACTGAAATGGTTTCATTAATTACTGACGTTTTTCTTCTTTTTGCACTTGAGATATATATTAAATACACATTTTTCTTAAGTTGGTCTAAAATTAAAAACTTGGCTTTAGTCTAACTACTGTGGAGGAGGCCTTTTAGCGTACCTCTAGTACTCGTTGCATGCTGTATTTTTTTTTTTTTTAACTGCTGTTAGTCATATTTTTATTCAGGCAAATGCTGCTTCAGACTTGTGAAGAGGAAACAAAATCACTGTGGTAACGTCTACAATCTGGATTTCATGGCCATGAATCATATTTACTCACACTATGAAAGAGGCAGATAGAAACCTCAGAGTCGGTTATGGTCTGTCAGAGCTAGTTTGTAAGACGCTCCAGGACTTTTATAGACTTGCACTCAGTCGTATACTTAAAATGTGGCACAAATAGTAGTGTAACAGATTACATTTGGAAAGCTATACACCGCGTTCCAAATTATTATTATTATTATTATTATTATTATTACAAGTTACATATTAACATAGGACCCCTTCTTTGATGGCAGTTTCACAATTCTTGCATCCATGAATTTTTGGAGAGTTCTGCTTGAATGTCTTTGCAGGATGTCAGAATAGCCTCCCAGAGCTGCTGTTTGGATGTGAACAGCCTCCCACCCTCATAGATCTTTTGCTTGAGGATGCTCCAAAGGTTCTCAATAGGACTGAGGTCAGGGGAGGATGGGGGCCAAACCATGAGTTTCTTTCCTTTTATGCCGATAGCAGCCAATGATGCAGAGGTATTCCTTGCAGCATGAGATGGTGCATTGTCTTGCATGAAGATGATTTTGCTGTTGAAGCACACTTCTTCTTTTTGTACCATGGAAGAAAGTGGTCAGTCAGAAACTCCACATACTTTGTAGAGATCATTTTCACACGTTCAGTGACCCTGAAAGGGCCCACCAGCTTTCTCCCCACGATTCCAGCCCAAAACAAGACTCCACCACCTCCTTGCTGACGTCTGAGCCATGTTGAGACACGGTGGCTGTCCACCAACCATCCACCAACCATGCATCTGGACCATCTAGGGTTGCATGGCACTCATCAGTGAACAAGACTGTTGGAAAATTAGTCTTGATGTAGTTCTGGGCCCACTGCAGCCATTTCTGCTTGTTAGCGTTGGTTAGGGGTGGCCAAATGGAAGGTTTATGCACAACTGCAAGTTTCTGGAGGATCCTACACCTTGACATTCGTGGGGCTCCAGAGGCGCCAGCAGCTTCAAATATTTGTTTGCTGCTTTGTAATGGCCTTTTAGCAGCTGCTCTCTTCATCCTACGTATTTGTCTGGCAGAAACCTTCCTCATTGTGCCCTTATCTGCAAGAACCCAGTATGAGGATCATGCTTAAGTTTTCGTGAAATATCTATGGTTTTGATTCCTTGTCCAATGTCTTCAGCAATTGCATGCTTTTCAGCAGCAGAGAGATCTTTTTCTTTCCCATATTGCTTGAAAATGGTGGACTGTTTAATAATGTGGAACATCCTTCTTTAGAAGTTTTTCCTTTAACTGGGATCGCCTGGCAAACTAATTATCACAGGTGTCCCAGATTAATTTCAGTGATCCAAAGAGCCCTGACACACAATGCCATCCATGAGCTTAATCGAAAAACAACATATGTAATCTTAATGACACTTAAATACAATTTGCTTAATAAGTTGGAACGCGGTGTAGAGAGAAGGTCAATTTCAGCCCAACTGCGGCGTCACATTTCATTTCTGCAAAGTTAGACAAACGGGGGAAGGAGTTTAAAGCCTCCACTGATGAATACTGTGAAAAGAGATGCGTCAACCCAACATTAAACGTCTTTGCCTTTGTATGCATCTCACTCTAAGTTTATACATTATATCCAACGTGCTGTCTATTCCTGTGCAATATACATGTCATGACAATGCCTTTTACCCTGGACCTCGAGGCTTGCTTCGTTTTTTTTTCTTGTCACTTTTTTGTTATGGGGTTGTTGATACACACAAGATTTACTCAACTGCCTTGGCCTACTTAGAAATCTTAGCCAGTAGCTTTATGTAGCAAACATGATAAACAGACTCTCCGTTTCATCTACTCAATGTTTTCCAACTGGCTGAAGCTGACTAACATGCCATCTTAAATTACATACCCAACTGAAAGTGGAACTTAGGTTATGCTTGCCTGGTTTATACATTTTTTTTTGTTCACATCAGATGTAAAAAAACAAAACAAAAAAAAAACAGTTACAATACTTTTGTTGGTACAAAGTGATGTGAATATTGCACATAACCATGTTATCTATATGACCTGTATTTTAAAAAAGGACTTCATTTGAAAAGATACAGTGAATGATTACACTACTGAGACATGAACGTTATGGTTGCTTGTTAAGTAAGAAATGTCAGCTATCATAAGGTGTTTCAGGTGGTCTTTAATACTGTATTTATCCTCTTGTTAGTTGTAATTAAAGACTTTATGTTTATTGATTAAAACTGATCATTGTAATGTGTTCGGCGAGTAGCTTATATTCCTGTTTAATGGTTTGGGATTTTGCAATCTCTGCTTTAAACCTGATTCACAAAAGGGAGCACAAGTGAAATTTGTTCGCCAGAAAGAAATTTCACCAGGGGGCTGCTGGAGCCTATCACAGGCAAGAAGTGTGGTCTGACTAATGGGCAATTTATAATCACCAAGTAAACTAACCCCACTAACTGCATGTCCCTGGACTGTGGGAGGAAGCTGAGGTATCCAGAGTGAACAAACTGCACACAGAAAGGCCCTGGACACTTGGTGGATTTGAACCTAGAACCTTCTTGAGGCAAAAGTAGATAAAATTCTGAAGAAAAGCTCTTTTCTGGTTTGTATTTATTTTTCGCTTGACTGTGTTTAGGCTTGGTTAGGCTAAATGAAAGATAATGGTCAACATAAGATACAACATAAGATAATGGAAAACAAAACAGGGTTTCTACCGTTTTAAACACACCTAAGATGTGTTCAACAAGGAGCTTGGGCTTAATGTGGGCTACTGTATAAACAACCAGATTTCCCACATAACACAGTCTTTCCCATTTCTACACCTCTCAAACTGCACACTACTACACCCCGCCCAAAGCTGTAGCAGGCAATGTGGCCGCTGCAGCTTTGGGCGGGGCCTGTCAATGCAGCCTGTCAATGAAGTGTACTAATCCTCACAGCAGTTTGCAATTCCCAGCCTGCCTGCTGTATTTAACCTCAATGACATCACAGCTTGTGAGCCAAAGTAGTGGAGACCCTTAGTATGTTTTAATATTATGAACTGACCAGTGGTTTAGATAAGCAACAAACATCCACAAATAACTGTGCATAGAAACAGAGAAACACACTCCTGACTCTGGTGGTCAGCCAAGAGGGAGGAGCCAGCTGTATCTCCTGTGGCAAGGTAGTAGTGGAATATGAAAATAACCATCTGTCAGATGTGTCAATCCCTTTGCAGCAGCGGTTTTTGTTGCATGTCTGCAGGTGTGGTTCTGAATATGGATACCTAATATTAGTCTTCTGACGTTTAAGTGACAGTAAATATAGTTAGTAAATATGAATTCTTTATAATGTGTCTTTTTGCACCTTACATTACTGTGTAAGTGTGTGTACATCACTTTGCTTGCCCTCAATGAATACAGGCTTGAGACACTTCTGCATCACTTTGACTTTTCAGACCTGAAATCGACTTCCATCCTTTACTTACAGCATATGGGAGAGTTTTCAAACATGCTTTAATGCAGTTTCATACACACACACACACACACACACACACACACACACACACACACACACACACACAC
>VURO01018823.1:0-11811 GCA_015108175.1 Pelvicachromis taeniatus | reverse complement strand
ACAGGCTCGATCGTAGTGTGTAAACCACTGATCATCAACTGGCGGCCCGCGGGCCAAATCCGGCCCGCTGAGCCGTTCAATCCGGCCCGCGACTGGAAATCCAAAATTGTGAGGATCAAAAAGAAAATAGTGGTCTACACTTGTAAAGCAACTAAAAGTGCTCTATAAATAAAGTTGACTTAGCCTAATTGAATTGAGGCAAAATATCTATCACTCCTAGTGGTTAACTGTGGTATAGGTGATGGGAGCCTGAATCAAATGCCTTCAGTTTTGTAATGAAATGGAAAAAGTATAAACATTAAACATAATGTTAAGCCAAAATTAGATTTTTATTTGATTTTCTCCTTGGGGGTCCGGCCCCCCAAGGAGACTGTCTGGTAAAACTCTGGCCCTCTGACAAATATAGTTGACGACCCCTGATCTAAAGGATCTCTTCAAGTTTACTTGGACTTACTGTATTATTGCTGGATTTGCAATATAAACTAGAACGCAGTGGGCTTCAGTACAAAAGCTCACCTGTAGTCAGAGCTTGCTGACCTACAATGAACCACGTCTTACCTTAAGACACTGGAGGTGACTCATATGCTGATTTGCACTCTGTAGCTTTAATGTACTACAATGTCCTTTGAAATTCATTAATTTTTAAGTCACTGTAACATTTTTAAGTTTCACTGACTCTTCTTCTAGCATCACCATATTTTAATCTTATTTTGAAGGGATTTCCACTGAAAGTTGGTGCACACACGTCTCCCACAGGGTCAATCTGGGAACCCATCAGTAAGCCTGACGACAGCCTTGGATAATTTTAGGGTGGCAGGAGATAACTGGGACAAGACTTCCTGTTCCACATGCCACTCGTTGTTTACTAATGCAGATAACTCTTAAATAAAGCCAGTAAAATACTAAAGTGTAGAAAGGCGATAGTCAACGGTCTCAAGATCCCATTTCAGAGGCATTTATCCATCTTTTGGTGTCTGTGGTCAGTTTTTGTGTAACACACAAAAATTACTTTTTGCAATATTATTTAAGGCTTAATTAAGCTTATCACACCACATATGTAAACAGGAGGTGCAACACAATTTTGTAAATGTCCAGCATTAATCTTTTTTCTCATATTATTCCCCAATTCTACTCCTCTGTTCCTTTTGTTACCTTCAATTACCTTTAAACACCACTGCAGAATGTTATAATTAAGAAATAATGAACTGTAATATCATAGCTGAGCCATCAAACTCACTTGGTGTACTTTAAAATGTGTCCCAATTAAGTTTTTTTTTTTTCAGTCATGTCTCAACAGTCATAACGCAATTGATGTAGCTCTTTTTTTTATTACACTCTGTTTTCGATTCAGACAAACATCATCATTGTCTATCTTAAAGAATGTCCCCGGGATGGGGTAAGGCTAATGGAGATGTATATAAAGGCAGATGTAAAACGTTAGAGTGAGATTTGATAAGATGAGAGGCTCTGCAGAGCACAGCTGCACAGCCGAGAGCAGGATGACCAAAACATCTGGATGGGCAGCAGGAGACGTGAGGGAGATGCCAACGATTTGCGTCACCAACTCAAAAATTACTTGGAATGATTCGCATCACCATGTTTGATGAGACGGTTGCTGAGATGCCTGAATTCTGAACTGGTGTTCAATCATTTGTCTCACTCTCAGACTCAATGAAACAAAATGAACCAATTACATAATGGCTGCGTGACATGTTTTGAAGCAGCTGCTGGAGGCTCACAGAGGACTCTGTTTCCTGCAGACAGCTGAGCCAAAGAGCTCACTGATGAATATGAAAACACAAGTAAACGCTGCTGAAAAGTAATTAAGACCCACTCCTGGTTACAGTTAACTAACCATGGAGGAAGTGTATTTAAATCACCTGCAGTAACGACGCTGTAAAGATTGCAAGAACACGCCTGTACATGCAGGGGAACGTTTAGGGAAATCCAACTCTACCTGATAGTACCACCGTTAACGCGTCGCTACCACAGCTCAAACAGAAGAAAATAAATGCCAATAATGCCACATTTTCAGAAATGATTCTTCTGCCCAACAAAGCAGAGAATTGGGATATGCTGTCATTTCTAGCTTTGATTTTTCGAAGATAGGTGCAGGTGTAAGGTGAAAGGGACAGGAGCTTTGGAAATAAGAGGAAGTTAGTTACTGTAGTTGTAATGCAGAGGGAATTATAGCACTTAAAATGCACTTGATCACAGCAATTCAAAGGGAAGCAAATGGGTTGTTTGTGGAAGATAAAATGTGTGAGCAGCATCTGGCAGATGGGGATGGTGACGCAGGGTGATGACAGGAGCCTCGGGGAGGCTTCAGGATAAATCTACTATTGCTTCTGAGCTGTGAAGACTCCCATGGGACCCTGGAAGTGATGACAGAGGACAGAGGGAGGAAAGGGAAAAAAAAATCACACCTTTTCCCACAGTAATTTACACTTTCGAGGATATCATTATTCCTGCTGTTTATCGCAAATAACCTGCCATAAATCTGCTGAGTGTTTATAGAAAAAAGATGCTCCTTATAGCTGCTGAAGTTGCCTGAGAATTGTCACATTTTTAAAAATTCTCTTCTGTATCAAAATAATCCAGTTATTTGTGATAGTTGCTGTTTCAGCAAACTAAATGGTGGCAATTTGCAAAACTGTAAAACAAACAAAAAAAACCATATATAAATCTACTAGTTAACTGATCATCAGGAAGTGTGAGCACTGCTATAAAATCAAATGTTCTAGCAGTTTACTGGTGTGGAGCATCCAGGTGTGCCACCATCTTTCCAGGAGTGACCACTTCAGCAGATTCACCCAAGGTCAGACGATGCAGTGCTAAAAGAAACTGCAAAAAACCCAAGAGCTGCATCTCGGACTTTACAGGTCTCAGTTAGCATGTTCAGTGTTAAAGTTCATGACAGTACGATTGGGAAAAGACTGAGCAACAAACGGCTGGTTTGGAAGGGTTACCAGGAGGAACCCTCTTCTCTCTAAAGTCACCGTGTCTGTATAAATATTCTAGAACAACCCGTCCAGCAGCTAAAAATTGGGTCATCCAAAAGGACAATGATACCAGTCCATATGCTCTGTACCTCGTACTGACAGTTCTGTAATGGGGCGTGCTATTTAAGCTGCTTTAGCCAACATAAAGTTGGTGCTGCCCCTGCAAGCTGCTTTCAACCCACCTCCACCCCTGCATTTCATGCTACTTTTTCTGTGTCTGTTGCTGCTCTTTTGAGCCTTACAGCCAAAGATAAATTACTGCAAATAGACTAGGACTTCTATTTTGACTAAAGATTGCTAAGACTACACTAGTCCCACAGTTTCTAATGGTTTTCTTTGTTCTGTCTCTCCAGGTATGACCTGCCAGGCAAGGAGCTCCTATGTCAGCAGTGAGATCAAATGGGGCTACCGCTTTACGCCCGTCCTGACGCTGGAGGATGGCTTCTACGAGGTGGACTACAACAGCTTCCACGACATCTACGAAACTGACACACCCACCTGCAGTGCCAAAGAGCTTGCTGATATGGCAAACCGCGCACGCTTGCCCCTAACATGGTCGCTGGCTAGCAAGCTGAGTCAGCAGGGGCTGCCAGAGTCTGAACAGGAGGGTCAGGAGACCAAAACCAACCTGGACAACCAGGGGAAGAGCGAGAAGACCGAGAGGAACGGGGACATTGCCAATTTAGAGAGTGAGTCCAAAGTGTAGCGAGCGTGGCAAGAGGCAAGCGTGAGGTCAAAATGAGATTAATGGACTGTACTGTAGGTCTCCAACCGAGGAGGACCACCCAATGAGGACCAATGAGCACAGTAGACCAAGTACCCCTGCACCACGAACCGCTTTTTTCTCAGTGATTTACATTTACCCCAAAAACGAGAAAACACGTAGACATGTGGCCCACCGCTGGACTGAAAACCTCCTGCGGCAAGTGCATGTTTCAAATATAATGTGATGTCCTCCTGACAAGATTCCTATTATTTTTTCTATTAAGATATTCCTAGGGGCATTTGCTAAGTATTTTTGTATATACTACAAATGTTTTAAATTCTTTGTTTCGTTGCAGTGTGAATATTTGACACGTTTGATACTACTTCCTTTAGGTTAGTTCGGTATATATTCTCTGCCTTACTGTATGTATAAAGCTTTCATTATTTGTTTTTCAGGAATCTATAAGCATGTATAAACATTATCTGCGGTTGATTTATCTTGTATTCTGTATATACTATATGATGATATTATTATTATTATTATTATTATAAGGAAAACATACAGTTCAATGGATGCAAACTCTAGTTTAAACCAATGAAAGATTCTTCCCCAAATAATAAGTGTTTGTTTAAAGTAGTACTACACGAAGCCATGACTTGCTGTTTACAGCTGACTGACTTCAGACAATGGCCCTTTAAAAACTGCATTTTGTCACTTTTGCACACTGGAGTCTTCTGATGAAGGTTAGTGGCTGTTTGAGTCTCCAGAAATAACTCACCTGTCACCTAAAAGTATCAATAAATAAACAGTAAGTTGCTTATTATGCATTTGGTGAGATGTACTTTTTCTAACACTTTTTTTTTTTTTGAGTTGTGATGTTTTCATGTCAGAGAAAATAAAACCGTTCAGCGTTGGAATGTAACTAACTACTTTTACTCAAATCCAGTATCTACTGGCGTACTTTCAGGACACTTTTTATGTGTCTGCTTTTCCTATTAGTTAAAGGTAAACATGGGTCCTCGCCAGTCAGATCCACGTCACACTTGTGATGTATGTCTTCACAAAACGCTGATGGCTACAAAGTGGTGAACTCATGGCTTCCACAAACCACTGGGTGACATCGCAGTAGCCATGTCCAACAATGCAGTCAGTAATAATTTCCTGAGAGTTGAATCACAAGAATTACTGAAAAACAAGGCTTGTATAGCTACTTGAGATTACAGATAGATCATTGTGAAGCATGCGAGTAATCATCTCCATGCTTTTCATTTTTATTTCTAAGATAAAGAAAATAATATCACTCAACATCACTGTTAATGTCTAATTCAACTGCAGGAACATATTGTACTACAGTACAATAAGAGACATCTATTTTTTTTAACTGCTGTCCTGCTCTCATAGGGAAAATGGTTTAGGCAGCTCTTAAGATACACGTAGTATACACACAGTGGACAGTTTATTATCAACCGATAATAAGAAAATCTCTAATCAGGAAGTCACATGGCACAAACATTTAGGCATGTAAACATGGTCAAGACAACATGACAAGGATAAGCAGAGGAGAATGGATGGATGGAAAATTGTTTATGTGGGATGTTTATCTGGGATGAACAAAAGTAAAATATCAACATGAGTAACGATCATCTTCGTTATTTTCTTGGTTAATCTTTGTTAGTTTGTAACTTGTCAGAAGATAAAATCAAATGTGGGATGTTCCCGTCACAGCACTTCAATGGTGTATAAACAGTAAAGCAAAATTAGTTGATTTTAGTACCTTCTGGCTTTTAAATCTGAGATCAAACCACTAAAATTAGAGGCTTGAGTCTCTTTCAGATGTGCAAAAGTTAGTAAGCAACACAGTGGCAGGTGTAACTCGCTGCCCAGGTGTTTTCTTTTGAATCAGTTCTTCACAGCAGGTGAGAGCAGTGGGCGACCAGCCTTCATTTCATTATTTCACATCTTTTCATCTTTCATCAGTTCAAAGAGCTGAACATGACAGAAAAACAACTTATCTGTAAGAAGAGGAAACAAAAAGTGAAGGATTGACAGCCAGCTCAGAAAACAGAGAAAATAAACTAGTGATGGACTTCAAAATAAACTGTATCCTCCAGGCTTTGAAGAAGAACCACAAAACAAGTGTGACAGCACAACAGTCAGCAACGTGCAAAAACTGGAGAGTCAGAATGAAAAAGTTTGTGTTGTGCACCCTAAAATGGCCTTGAAGCAAAGTTATGAGACAGATTAGAGCATAAATCCAACCTTTGCCAAAGTCAAGGAAAGCCAGCAGTGTGGAGAAAACCACAAAGTGCCCTTGACTCAAACCATTCGCGCTCCTCAGCAAAGCACACAGCAGCAAACGCCGTCGTCCTCGGCAGACTCGGATAATTCATCCTCACTGACAGAGGAACAGATGACAGCAGGGGGGAGCAGCAGGTGTTGTTTAGAAGTGTAAAGATTATTTTGGCAGGACCTTCATCCTGCAACAAGACAGTGACACCTCCCCCCCCCTTCCCCCATCCACACCAAGGTGCACCCAAAGCTTTTATCAGCCTCAGTCTTAAATAAAGTGACCACTTCAGGCTCCAGATTTAAACCCTGCTGAACATTTTCCCTGCAGCAAAGGAAAGTGAAGGTAAATGTCACTGGAAGGTCTTCCAAAAAAACATGCTAAACAGGAAGTTATATACCTGGTTGTTTAACTTTTCCTTCTTTTGGCATACATCTGTTCACTCGTGCATGTGGAAAACATGACTTCAACCACAAACTGGCAACAGAACATAAAATTTGTAGATTTAGGTACCGTATGTCTGCTAGTAGTGGCCTGTCTCTTATTGATGCTCATTTCTAATAAACACCGGGTTTGAAAACATGTCACAACAAATAGACGGCGGTCTCCTATAAGCGCCGGTCTGTAGTAAACACCAATCTCCAATGACCCACCGCCTTTTACGTACGCTACTATTCTTTTCGTACCATCTGGGCTACCGCCCTCCTGCAGTAAATCATATGCCAAATACCTTTTCGTGTCAAAAATGCTTTGTCATCAGATGTTATCGAGGAAGGAAGAAAGTCAAAACGTCCATTCCGTCTGAGAAGGGAATAAGAGCCGGTCTTCAACAACCACCGGTCTCTTTTAAACACCGGGTCGGCCAAATTGTTTTTGAACAAACGCTGGGGCTACTATTGGAATATATACAGTAATTTAGGTAAACGCTTCTAATTTTGGAATATTAAATAATTATAATGAGAAATGTAATTTTACTTTGAATTTATTTTTTAGGTTCATGTTTCACAGTTAAATTAGTATTTTTCCACTTGTTTCATTTCTGTGCACTGCAGCTTTAGTTCTGACCATGACTACAAAAAAAAAGCACTGAGTTGCTGCCGCATGATTGGCTGATTAGATATTTGCATTAACGAGCAGATAAGAAGGTGTATCTGATATTTGGCTTGAAAACAGTGTATTTCTGCTCCTGTCCACAGACTAGATGACTAAAGTCAGGTGTGTTAAACTCAGTCTTGTTGATTTCCTAATAACCTCTTTAGTGTTAAATTTTCTGAAACCATCCCTTTACTTCAGTATGGACAGCCTGTTTTTTAACCACACATACTGACACTGGCAGCTCGTTACCTGCAGTATGACCCATAATTAAAAGAGAGTTTTATTTGTTTTTTTTAACTGTGTAAATTCTCTGGCATTTAACGGTTCATCTAGCATAGTCCACAGAAACGGAGACAGTTGTGGAGGCTGCACCCATGAAGAGATATGAAGAGCTAAAAATACTACTAATTGCAGAACTGTGTTCAGCTCCACTGGAAAAACTAATTCCACAGCATTGTTCTATAGAGATATAAAAAAAAAAGGGGGGGGGGTGTTTTGTGTTATTTTATGCATTACTAATACTTGAAAAAACTTTACTTTTAAACTCTGATATCTGATACATGAGACCTCTGAAAGGGAAATCTCTGCCAAATCTGCAGAGATTGAACAAGAATAGATGGATTTGGCCAAAATGATAAAACTTTACACTGATGTTTATTTTATTTTAAAATGGCCAGAATGCTTGATAAACACTCCAGATTTTTTTTTTATTAAAAAACTTTTTGTAATTATTTAATGGTTTAGGCTCCACAGGGATAATGCTTAAATACATTTTTGTGTACACACCAACGGTGAGGTCTTTCTCGGTAAGACGGCTATAAAACTAACAATGATTTGAACCTCTGGCTCACATTAAATTAACACTTCCAGCTCTCATTTGATGTCCTGTTATTTACAACAAGTGAACGTAAAAATGTTACATTTCTTCACTGATTCTTAAAAAATGTTTTTTAAAGTAACCTAGCAGGGCCGGAGTGGACCCTTTGGCGATCCTGTCATGGTCCCTAGACTATATGTTTGACAACCTTGGAATAAGGAACAAGACCAAAACAATTTTTTGTTTTCTTTATTCCACTCAGAAAACAAAACAACCCCCCAACATCATCCGTCACTCCAATCTATAACTGGTATTAACTGTGTTAAAAATTTTCTGATGTGATTCATCTGAAGATTTCACTTTAATCTACTTAAAACTTTAGTTAAGTATCAGCTAAAGATAACTTCATAAGTTCGGCTTGTCACACTTGGTTTTTTTTTCCTCATTTCAATTTAACAGATTTCATTATTTGTCAAACACACTCAAAATATTTCAATTACATCTTAAGGCATGAATTTATTTTTTTTTTAAATCACAAACATATAAAATTGACATGAAATAGCTGGACACTGTAGCTTAGAGTGTATAGTGAAAGCATATGGAACTAGTTTCAGCTGTGGATTAATACACATTTGGCGCTGCTGCTACTGCCTGAAAATGTTGCTCCAATATCAGAGCTCTGTGGCACAGCGAAAAAGAAATATACAGCGAAAACCTTTTCAAGACCATGCGGTTGCTACTCAGGATTAAACAAGCCACACGTGGCAAATGGAGGTGCTTTTTGCAGCTAAGTAAATTTACAGTAATCACACATTTTATAGGCTTTTATACGATCCCTTTGCTAGTCGCTGAAATAAAAGCAATGTTATTGAATTTGACAGTACTTAAAAGATCCTCAGTCAATAAATAAACACAGAAACCAGGGGTGGTTTAAACTGGCAGACACTGGACTGTTTTAACAATATACAGTACACAAAATAAGATTCAAAAATGTATATCTAAAATACATTAGCATAATAGTAATATAATAATAAAAGTATTTTTTTATCATGTAACGTGCTTATTATTGCAATGGATTGTTATAGAGGCCGGTATGTGGCGCAGAAAGCCAGACAAAACACTGCACTACAATATTGACCCATAAATTACACAAAACCTGAAGTTCAAGGTTTAACTTCAAGTTAAATTCATGCTTGCGGGATAATAAATGAGCAGTTTTGTGTTATAAATGTGTAAGACCTAAAGTTTTTTCTCCACAAAATGAGAATCGTGAAACTGTCCTCAGACTAACACGTCGATCTACAGGCCTGCAGATGTTTACACTTCCACACCAACACAAATTAAAGACTGAGGCAGATAACAATGGCTGCTAAAGGTTTTACAGGGAAACCATGAATGTGCGCACACTCAGGTTTAACTGCGGTAGTCTGCTACTTTTTCTTTTTTGCAGGATTGCTTTTTAGTGAAATAAAGTAAAGAAATGTGAGCAGACAGAAGTCTATCATCAGTCTACATTTAGGAGCTTATTTTGGCATTAATAAGAGCAAAATCTAAATCGCAGCTGGCAATAAGTGATAGCCATCTGAAGCCGAATGTTGTATTTACAAATCTATTTTAATAGTTATGTAAATTTGGGTACGTTTATTTCATATCATATCATCATTTAGTACTAACACAAGCCTTCTCTTCTCCAGAAGGTTAGCGTCATCTGCCTGTTATGTATGGACAAGATAGTGGCAAGTTTTAGGTATAACAGAAGCTGATAAATGGTCTCATAAATGGAGACTGTCCTTCCATGTAAAACTTCCATGTAAAATGCCCCCAAAATACAATAAACTTCTACAAAAAATAAATGTTCCAGAGCTCGTGCATCCCTTGTTAACAATTGTACGTGGAGTGTATTTTTATATTTATAATAATAATCATATAAAAGGAGCTTCTCCCTGTAGCTCCCCCCTCTCTCTTCCTTCTTCTGACTGAAATGACTTCACTGTGAAATTTTAAATGTTGGTTTTAAATTTAAGGTGCAGAAGCTACTGTGATACTCCCATTTTCAAAGTAAAAGTACCTTCATGGCATGTGAAATGCTTTTTCTCCCTTTGATAACTTTACTACCCTGCGAACAATTGAGGGGTCAGCGGCGGTGGCAGGTTGTCATTGTCTATGTTGTTGGCATCAATGGCAGAAACTGTGCAGGTCAGCGGATATTTCTCCAGGATGTCGTTCACCTCCCGCTGGATACTCGAGGTCCAGGAGAGCAGGTCAGCCTGGAGGCTCTGAGCGGCCTCCATCACCTTCTCCTGCCGGCTGCTGAGGCTCGACAGCTGCTCCAGATTGTGGTTGAGCTGGGCCAGGACAGGGTTGGTGGCAGCCACGCCAACTCCTGGACCGGTGTGGGGCCACTCGCCCTCTGCGCTGCTGCATCTTGGCGAAGCTTGGCCCGACATGTAACGCTCAAACTCCTCCGGGGAAAGATTGAGAGACTGAGCGTCCAACTTCTCGATGAAGGCAGCTGCACAGCACTAAAAAAAATAAAAATTAATTAATTAATTAAAAAAAAAAAAAAAAAGAAGAAGAAAATCATGGATGATTTTCTGACAGCACATCAAATTGAGTCACAGCTAGCCAGCCAGATGGCCTTATGTTAAAAGGGTTAGTCTGACATTTTGGGAGACAGAGTGCCATGAAGTGACAATTATGCTTCTCTAAAGAGTCACTTAAACGTCTCTGCAGGCCTACACAGGGAATTCATGCAGACCTCATTTAAAGCCTGTTAGGACGCAGGTTTAAAACACATGTGAAAAAAATTTAATCAAAGAAACCAACTCAGAAATATACTCACCATCCACTCTATCGGATACACCTGTTCAAGCACTCGTTAATGCAAATATCGAATCGGCCAATCACATGGCATCAACTCAGTGCATTTAGGCAAAACATTTATGACAAAACATGACATAAGAGACTCTAAACATGGCATGGTTGTTTGCCTGAATATTTCAGTAACAGCTTATCTGCTGGGGTTTTCCCCACACAGCCAAAAGAGAGAGGTCAGTTCTCTGGGAGAAAATGACGAAACCAGAGGTCAGAGGAGAATGACCAAACTCCTTTGAGCTGTTAAGAAGGCACCAATAACATAAATAACTACTCCTTGCAACCAAGATGTGCAGAAGAGCATCTTTACATGTACAGCACATCAAACTTTGAAGCAGATGGGCAACAGCAGCAGAAGACCATACCGGGTGTCGCTCCTATCAGCTACGAACAGAAAACTGAGGCTACAATTCACAAGGGATAAACAAAATTGGACAACAAATGTTGCCTGGTCTGATGAGTCTTGATTTCTGCTGTAACACTTGGATTGTGCCCCAGGCCTTTAAGCTGACAGTAGTTGAACTGCTACTTAAAAAGCCATCTCTTGACCCAGCGGTCTTAGCTAATTATAGGCCAATCTCTAACCTTCCTTTCATCTCAAAAATTCTTGAAAGAGTAGTTGTCAAACAGCTAACAGAGGAATGGCTTATTTGAAGAGTTTCAGTCAGGTTTCAGAGCCCATCACAGTACAGAGACAGCCTTAGTGAAGGTTACAAATGATCTTCTTATGGCCTCTGACAGTGGACTCATCTCTGTGCTTGTCCTGCTGGACCTCAGTGCAGCGTTTGATACTGTTGACCATAATATCCTATTAGAGCGATTAGAGCATGCTGTAGGTATTACAGGTACTGCCCTGCAGTGGTTTGTATCATATCTGTCTAATAGACTCCAATTTGTACATGTAAATGGAGAGTCCTCTTTACCCACTGAGGTTAATTATGGAGTTCCACAGGGTTCAGTGCTAGGACCAATTCTATTTACGTTATATATGCTTCCCTTAGGCAGTATCATCAGAAGGCATAGCATACAG
>VURO01018822.1:0-30978 GCA_015108175.1 Pelvicachromis taeniatus | reverse complement strand
TCCTCTCAGGGCTGTGCAGCTTTTCCCTCCACATATTTTCCTTTTTGTTGACTTCCCATTAATATGCTTTAATACAACACTCTGTGAACGTTCAGCCTTTTCAACAGTGACTTTTACTGGCTTGCTGTCCTCGTGGAGGGTGTCAGTCATTGCCAGCTGGATAACTGTCATTAGTTTTCCTCATGTGGCTGCATCTACTGAACTAGACCAAGAGATACAGAGTATTTATGCTATATGAATAGCAATTTCATTAAATTTGAAATAAATGGTCTATTAATCTGAGATGGTGAGTTTCTTATTTTCATGAGCTGTAAGGCAAAATTATGAAATTAAAACAAAAAGGCTTGAAATATTTCACTTTAAACATATTGAATATAAACTATAAAAAATTTGTGAATTAAATTACAAAAACCTTATTTATGATTGTAGTTTGTATATTTACACTTTGGTTCTTTTGTACACTCTTTTGGATGATGCTGGATTCTATTATGTATGATATGTCTGATCAAAACACGTTTTTGAAATGAAAAATGGTGGACACACACAACATATAAATGATTCATGTTCTATTATTATTTTCCCTCAGATTGCTTCACTGACTCCTGTGGCAGAGGCTGATCAGTTTACAAAGGACTACAAGTCGTTTGCTACAGCTGTTGACACCACCCGACACGAGCTGCCTGTTAAGAATTTCTATATTGACGGAGACGGACGTGAATTTTTAGGTAATCTTTATCATGTTAAACTGATAAGAAAGATAAAAAAATATTTAAAAAAAAACAACACAAAATTGCATTGATGACTGCTCCATTAAGCCTCCATATAACTGTTTTGATCTACTACTTATGTTGGTGAAATCTAAAAGGTACATGGAGAAATCCTTTCTATGTCAAACTGGTGACAGGAGCGCAGATGAAATAAATTTTATAATGTTACATAATCAGCATTATTTGGCAAAACTGCAGTGGTTTATTGGTCAATAACTACCAGCAGGAGGTGCTCTGACTGGAAGATGAATAAAGATTTATTTTTCATGTTCATAAGAACGTTTTTGTTTTTAAACATTCTTCCATGAATCCGGTTTTGCTTAGGCTCTGTGGCTCAAACTTTACAGGATAGTGGGTATATTGTAAGATTTTGTTGGCTATAATAAAGCCCTTGTTTTAAGTCTATTTTTATATTTAGAAATATATTTTAAGGCATTTACGTGAGTGATTACATGAGCCATTTAAAACCGTATAACCACTGTGGGCTTTTGTTACAACAAAAGTCATATCTGGTATATAGCTTGGAGAAAACGATATTGTCTTCTGATGAACCCTCTTGTATTGATACCTTTCAGATAAAGCTGTGGCATGCTTAAAGGAGAGTGAGAAATTGCTGGTGGAGTGCACAGAGGGCGATTATAAGGACAACAGCACATCTCTGGAGTGCCTTCGAGACATAAAAGTAACATCAAAGGACATCAGTCAGCAGCTGTCTGGGTAGGCATGTGTATAAAGAATGTTGTGTATGCATTTGCTGTGTTAGGTTATGATTGTTTTGTCCCATTTAGTTCTTTCTCAGATTGTGTAACAGTGTGGGTATGGCAGTTTTATCAAAACCTTTAAAAAGTTAAAAAAACAACAACAAAAACAAAAAGAACGCCAGAGTATTTGCTAGTTCCTTATAATCAGCAGCATGACTTCTACCAGGTGCATCAGCACTCAGATGTTGTCCCACCCCCTTTCTCTCCAGGACCTCTAAGGAGCTGCTGAAACTGTCATCACTGGTCTGCCGTCAAACAATCTATGTCCAGCAGAGCACAGAGGAGGAGCAGCTGGGAAGTTCAAGATCCAGAGAGCTCTACTGCCCCAAACACTGAAGAATAGCATTCAGCATGGGATACACAGAATAAGTTCTTTGAATATGCTCCAACTCCACAAGCTTTTGTGTGTGTGTGTGTGTGTGTGTTCTGTGTAGGTGTACATTTATGTGATTTTCTTTGTGGTTGTGTTGTAAATTGACTAATTGCTGCTTTATAGATGTGACTAATGAATAAATAATTTAGATTTTGCAGACTATAAGAAGCAATAGCATTGTTTTGAGAATTCATATCTCAGCCAAGGTTGCTGAATCCTGGGAAGCTTGAAACTTTGATCAAATAACTACATTTTGAGTTAAATATCTCTTAGACTGACGCACAATTCTAAATTTCAACATACTTGGTCACTAAATTCAAATTTGTGATAACTCAGAAATAAATTGACAGTATTATTCATTCGATTTAGGAGCAATGTCTAACAACACTATCATTCAAGTCATTTTTGACCAGCGGTTATGGGTCACGTCAAACAAAATGGCACAAGACGGGAATAAAATTCATCCATCAACTTGAAGACTTTATTAAAGAGAACACGCATTTCTGCACCAACACAGCAAAAACAAAAACCTACCCCTAGGATGCCGTCCTTTTATACTCTACCTTTTCAGGGAATAGCCCAAGTCTGGGGTTAGCAAACTAAATGAAAACATAAACCTCCACATGAGCAAACATCTAACCACAATAAAACACATGATAGACATATGTAGATTTGTATAAGTCCTACAAATAATTCAATAACATATAAAACTCAAATACTTCTCTATCAATTAAAACACCTTAACCACACTCCCCTAACCTGGCATATTGGTTTGCTCCAGGAGCTCATAGCCGGTGATTGAGCTGCTTTTTATCTTTTGCGCCACATCCTGCAAAAGAAGCAATCTTTTGCAAGGTGAGTATTAACACACTTCTCTTTTTATATATACAAAGAATTTAGGTTAGTGTCAGATGATAATGAAGTGTGAACAGCTCTAACTCAGGTCCTTTTTCCTGACACTGGTAGGATGGCCAGTTCCACAAGCAGTTCACTTCAATACCAGCTAATGACCTAATAAAGAATCACTAACCACAAATGTGTTTTCTTTTTTCTGTATATCTTAAATACCAATCATTCAAATGAATAAAAATACAAGTAAAGGTATTGAGACCTCTGGTCTCCATTACAAACACTTTCAAATTTTTTCTTCTACCCCCTACGTGTTATTGTTTTATACTGCAATTAAACTAAACATCAGAAACGGTACGTTTTAAAGTCATTAAAAAGCCGACTGTAAATAAGTCCATCCTCACCCGGATGTGACGTTGATCAAAACAACAATGGGTCATTGCTATTGGTGGTTTGTGGAAAGTGACGATCTTCCCGTTACTGAGAGCCAATGAATCGCAGGAGAAACCGTCGCGTGTGAGTTAAAACATTTATTTCACATAAAGGAGTGTTTCTTAAAATTGTATTCAAAGCCAAATCTTAATTGTATGCTGGCAGTTTGCTTCGAAAAACAGACCTTTGGGTGGAAATAACGATGTGTTGTTGCTTGGTAGCCAACCGTCCAGACAGCTAGCTAGCCGTCCTTTCTTTGCTCAAGTTAAACACTAGCATGATGGCCAGCGCTGCAGTAACATCTGTGGCATATATATATATATATATAACTGTGGATTTATCCCTTACACTTTGCATGCACGACTTTGTTGCGTTATGTTAATCTAACCCTGAATCTGCAAAGGAGCAAGGGACGTATTTTAAGATTTGGGGTTTCCTGTTTTAGCGGTGGGATGAAAAATTTGTTTTGTTTTTAAATGTATATGAAAATTTTGTTTTGTTTTTAAATGTATATGAAAATTTTGTTTTGTTTTAAAATGTATATGAAAATTTTGTTTTGTTTTAAAACGTATATATTAAATATGTGGTTATTGCATATTTACTTGGCTGAAACTCCAATTTGCACACTATAATGTAAATGTTAGCAAAACGTTTATAATTTGCTGGAGTTTAAAAATGTTGAATTGGTGTGTGTATGAGGCTAGTGAGACAGTGGTGCCATGTGCAGTAGGAGATTACAGCGGGCATTGGTACTGATATTTTCCTTGTTTGCAATGGTGATGGACAGGCAGGATGGAGCAGGTGGAAGAGAGCCTGAAGAGGTAGAAGTATGCAGTATACATGTGTGTGAATAAGAGGTATACACATGTGGCTGTAAGAAGTAGAGGTAGTGAAGCTAGATACGTTTAGACACCTGGGGTCAGCCATCAAAAGACAAAAAAAAAGAAGGGTGGAGCAGGAGGATGCAAATCTTGGGAGCATTTGTGACAGACAGCAGCAAGAGAAAAAGGGAAGGTTTATGAGATAATGGTGAGACCTGATCTGTTGTTTGGAGACAGTGGCACTGACCAGAAGACAGGAGGCTAAGCTGAAGATGCTAGGATTTTCATTGAGCGTGACCACAAGAATACAAATGAGTCTATTATAGGGACGGCTCAGGTTGAGCTGTTTGGGGGCAAAGACAAGACCAGATAATGTCAGTGGTAAGAGAGCACAAAGAAAATGTATTCAGCTCCAGAGATGGTCCTTGTTCTATTCAGCGGCTTGAGTTTTGTGGACCAGCAGATGAGCCAGTTCTCCACCTTCTGCAGGAGCTGAGTTAAAGTGGCTTCTACCTCACAGCAGTTCCCTGGTGTAGAACTACCATCGTCTGCTCCAGTTCAGTTGAAAATCCAGGAACACCATCCCCAAGGATTATATTTATCCGTAAATCCAGTGGAAAAAATGTCATTAAGGGCTATTCATGTTTGCTTACTCAGACCGAGTATAAGCAGTAATGTTAAGATAATGCTGGGGAAGGATCATGATTTTAGAGGCAGCACAGAAATGAAGTAGCAGCTTCTGTTCTTGCCTTGGCAGATGGATTCAGGCACAAAGCAGGGGTCATTTAAGATTGCTTAAATGACAACAAGTAGAGATTACCTTTTGTTGGAAAAGGTCAGTATGAGGTAAAAGGTGCTTCTAATACTTGGTTTGCAATAACTACTAATTAAACTGTCAATTAACAGATCTCACTCACAGAGGAGGGGTGCACCATCAGAAGGGCAATGGAGACGAAGGGATAAAGAGCAATGGCAAGGTGAAGGGAAAGCACAAGTGGACGAGGAGGAGCAGAAACCCCGACAGCATGAAGAGGACACAGTGCCCAAGGGGACCTGCCAAACGATGTGCCCTGCCCAGGAGTTACGGGATCGTGAGGCTCAGAACCGACTTCACCATTTTGAAATGTTGCCAGGCACAGAGAAAGATCGGCGGCCAACAGGAGACCCATTGCGTGCCGTTAAGGAGTATTCCAGACCAGCAGCTGGGAAAGACTCAACAAAACCCAGTGACCTCAGACCTCCTCCTGTGCTGCTGAAAACTGTTAACTACCTTATTAATGACATTGCAGCTGCTCAGAGCCTGCATCCATGGACTGAAGTAAGTAGTATTTACACAGATTGTTCAAATTGTTGATTTCCACAAACGCTTGGGACAATACAAGTCCAACTCTTTTTCACTATTTTAAAATTGGATGATGGCAACAGATTTGAAAAATGTTGGAAAAGGTGAAAGGCTGTAAAATGTGTAAAATACTGCATTCACAAGTCTTTCTGAAGTAACATGTCTCAACAAAATGAATTTCACTGTTTATGGTACATAATATCAGAAGATTATTCATGTTTACTAACTGAATTGTTCACTTAGAAATAAAACTTTTGTTATTATTTAAAGACAGCTAAAGTATTTTAATGTAGGACCCATTTATTTATTTTGCAGAAGTGTGTGTTACCATCTTCAAAACAACATGCTTGTGCAGAAGCCAGTTGTTTGTTTTACAAAGAACCTAAAGGTGCTTGGACAAAAAGTTCAGTTGTAAGTTAAAGTTAAAATCGTAACCCATAGTCTTGAACCTTCCTGTCTTAAACTTGCTGTAGGTTATTCTACCATATAAATTTAAACTGTATTGCAAGTGAGTACTTCCTAGGGATTTTATGCTTCAACAGGAAATTTACAGCGTTGCTTTGTCATAATTAATCATTGGGTCAATGTAGGCCGCTAACTATTGTGAGCGACCCTTTCAATTAGGGCTGGGACGTATTTTACACGTCATCGTAATCGATTACGTCGACGCGTAAAATACGTCGACGTAAAAAATTTGCGTCTATGCGTCGTCACTTTCAAAAAACACATGGCTGCAGCGAGTAGCAGTAACATGTTGACTTAAACCACGCCCCCCGAACACGCAGTTCTACAGTATGGGGATATTTTAACCGAAAAGGAAGTGATTCAGTCGTTTGCCAACTTTGTAAGGTGGAAATGGCCGATCATAAAACGACCGCAAGTTTTCAACTATTTTACTAACGCTATTGCCCATAGGTGTGAATGCGAGATTGACTGTGAGTGTGAATGGTTGTCTGTCTATCTGTGTTAGCCCTGCGAAAGACTGGCGACCTGTCCAGGGTGTACCCCGCCTCTCGCCCCAAGACAGCTGGGATAGGCTCCAGCGCCCCCCGCGACCCTGAAAAGGATAAGCGGATGCGAATGGATGGATGGTTTTTACCCTTTAATTCATCCAGACACCCCCCACGTAGACATACACTCACTCATAGACGGAGATAAACACCCAACCTCCGTAAATGCAAAACTAATTTAAGCTGCTTAGCAGTAACATATATCATTAGATTAATCGATGCATCGAAAAATTAATCACTAGATTCATCGATTCGGAAAATAATCGTTTTGCCCAGCCCTACTTTCAATATGGTCATTTCCTCCTCTGTGTTACTATTGCTACAGCTATGTTGTTATTCATCGGTGAGAGAATAACAGTCACTTTGTCTTTTAACAAATAATCATGGCATCAATATATAAGGAGTCACAAATGTCAGCAAATTCCTGAAGAGCGATTGGTGAAACTATCAGAATGGATGTGAGTGAATGTACAAAGAAATGGAAAAATTTAAAGATACAAATATGTTTGCTCCTGAAAATATCTAACCACAACAAAGAGGCAGAACACAGGGGGATAAAATCCAAACAATTTATTAGTTTCTGTCACGGCTGGCTATAAAACCCAGTCTGAGAAACAAGGTTTTACATCAACATGGACTGAGAGTGTGCTGACCAAAAGCCCCTGCTCCGAATTAATTAACACATAATACACCAGCAGAAGCATAAATGGCACCAACAATATTAGCCACCTTCGTAGGTTACGTAATAGTCTCTCTAAGATTCCCAGCAGAAGTCTAAATCAAGCCTTACCAGGGGATGACAAAAATGTCACTGTCTGTTCATTTTAAAATATGTCATAATAAAATATCTGATGGACAAATAGCAGAACAGATTAACGATGAGTAATGTTTTACTTATTTGTTGTCTCGCAGGTTTATACCTTTGTCTTTGACCGTCTGCGTGCCGTGAAGCAGGACATGATCATCCAGAGGATGTCAGGATTGGACTGCGTGGTCATTTTAGAGCGGACCGTTCGCTTCCTCATCTGTGCCTCTTATCGTCTTTGTGGGGAGCCACTGCGGCTCTATGACCCACGTATCAATGATACACACCTGCAAGAATACCTCAGCTGGTTGCTGGATTGCTACATGACCAAAACAGGACCTCATCCCAACCAAGAAGAGTTCCAGTCGCTCAGTTTGCTGTACAACTTGGGTTGTTGACTTTGTTTATTATCTGTCATTTTAGTGTATTTGTATGCCTATTCAAACATTGTGTAAATTATAGCTGGAAGTTATGCATGCATTAGTTCAGTGTTGTACAAACAGATTTTTGATGCAGGGAACATTTTCCCAAAAAATGTAACAACTCTTCCTCGTCCTTCCTCGTCATTCTGTATGCTTTATTTTCCATTACAGGTTCAGCTCGTGCTACGCAGCACATCATGCAACTCCCATTGCACCTGCGCAGCACTCCAAACGTCAAACTTGCTCTTTCCATCAATCAAGCTTTCCTCGAGAGAAACCCTGTACGTTTGCTTCGGTTGGCTCAAAAGCTAAACTTCCTGCAGACCTGCGCGCTGCACCGTCACCTGGCGACATGTCGTCAAGATCTGCTGCTCATATACAGCCACGGATACAGCAGCCGCAACTGTCGCTTTCCTCTGGACAGACTGGCTAAGCTCTTATTCTTAGACACATCACTTACAGTTCAATTGTGCCGGTCATATGGAGTTGAGGTTAACCAGGACAATCAAGTAGTATTCTCCAAAGCTGCTTTCACGGAGCCAGGACAAGGAAGACTGCATTGTAAACTGTATCACAGCATAGTGTCTGAGAAACTGAGAGACCTCACTGTTAAGAATATTGTTCAGAGCTGTGTTTAAGACAAATAAGAAGTAAACAAGCCATACATATACTGCTAGGTATTCTTATAAATTAGGAAATTGACTTTTTTGTTGTTGTTTTTTTAAAGAAATCCAGGCTGTCACGGAGCTGATGGCTTCGAGTTACATTAAGATGTGAATTACTTTTACATTACTGTCTTATATTATTGTGTTAATGTTTTCCTTGAGTATTTATACAAGAAATGTATGAAAATGCAACAGTGTAACTGTTTACTCATTCTTATAAATGCATAGTTTGGAATCATTTCAATAAATTTGGTTACAGTCGAAATACAATGGTGGTCAGAAGTTTACATACATCATGGATTTGATTGTCGTGGTAATTTTAAGCTTTTAATGATTTCTTTCTTTAATGGCAGGAATGACTACAATTTATTTAACAAGAATTTATTTAGGATTTTCTGTAATCCACACAGGCTCGTGCACTCACTTCATTTGTTAGTAAGTGGCGCTGAAGTTTCTACAGTGTCTTCTAACTTGACAAGGAGATCATCATCAACTGCAACTGATAGTTTCTCTGCCACTGTTTGAAGAAAAAAAAAAATGGATTTGTCAGAACTCATTGGACTGACCAGCACAATGTTAAAGTCCAAAGAACCCGGTGTCGATCTAAGGAGGAGAATTGTAGATTTACACAAGTTGGAATAGTATCTTGGAGTCATTTCTAAACAACTACATTCCAAGATCATCAGTTCAAGCAATTAATTGTACATAAGTACTAGTTACTCACTGTCACCCAGAAGTTCACCCTCAGATGAAAGGTACTTGGTTACATTCAGGAACCACAAAGGTTCAAGTCTGCCATGAACTGAAACTGCTGGTTATCCAGCATCACTGTGTACAGTGAAGTGGGTTTTACATGAACATGGACTGAAGAGTGTGCTGACCAAAAGCCCCTGGACACCTTCCCGTCCAACTGAATTTTGCAGCTTCCCACATGGACAAGCCAAAAATGTTACGGTCAGTTGAGACAAAGATTGAGCTATATGGCCACAATGACAAGAGGTGTGTTTATACCAAAATATCAAGCATGGTAGTGGTAGCATCTCTGGGGCTGTTTTGGTGATAGTGATAGTGGTGCATTGCACAAAGTGGATGGAATAATGAAAAAGGAGGACTACCTCCAAATTCTTCAACCTTAAATCAGCAGCTAGACGGTTGAAACTTGAACACAGCTGAGTTCAATGATCCCAAACACACATCAGAAGTGGTTTTGAAACAAATAAAGCAGGCTAACATTAAGCTCCTGGAAGCTGGAACGCCTTACCGGAAAACCAGTTTAAATGAACTTTAATGAAAAGATGCATGCTGTACAATCATTCCAACCTGGACAAACAACAGTTCAAAAAATAAATAAAATCCCCAAATTACCATGACATTCATGCCCGTGATGAGTGTAAACCTCTGACTAGATATATATTTATACTTGTACCCTTTGTTGCCTTAGACATGACTGCATCTAAATCCAAATGCCACTAGAGGGCAGCAGATATCTTAATCAGGGCATCAATGAACTCCAAAAGTGCAAATTTAAGTGAGTAAAACTGTTATAATCCTGCCTTCAGGAATTTAATCGTGTTCTTCACACGGGTTTCCAGCTTGGCATTTCTGTTATGTTTAATAACAAAACGAAGACTTTTTGGCTGCGCTAAAAACGTGCCAATAGTTTTTAGTGGCTAAAAGGACACGCTGCTCCTGTTTCTTAAGCGGGTCTCAGTCATGCTCTCTGCAGAGAAGAGAAGGGATCAAAGCGAAAGAAGCGCAGTCTGATGCCTCTCCACGCGATGCTGTAGGAGCGGAAAAAAGCGCATCCGACTTGAGATCACAGGAACAGAGCTGCGTGGATTTTAGATGTCAAACAAATAGTAACGGTGACATTTCTCCGCGCTGAAGTGGGAGGACACTTACAAATTGTAACGCTGAAATATGAGAGAGCGAAGCCGGGGCGGGTGAAGGCACATGGGAGAGGACTGTTCGTATACTCCGGGCTCTAAAAGAGGAAAATAAAAAAGACACGATTTGCTTGGATCTGGATTTGGCGAAGAGAGATGAATACATTAAGTTGATCTTTGGTTCTGAACGGAGCTCTGCACATCTTTCTCTCCAACCGAGATCAATGGATAGATAGGTAGACCGTGAGGGCTGTAGTTAAATTTCATTTAACATTTAATCAGGGCTTTCAGAGCAAGTCTCATTCAGAGCGTAAAGACTGCATCCTGAAGTATCCTGGCCTCTGGAGCCAAAATGTTACGGTCGTCTCTGACAGCTTTGAGGCTTTCGTGGATTTTGTTCATCTGCAACGTGAGCACAAGTTCTGCACAAGAAAGACAGTAAGTAGCCTGTGTTACATGTGGTGTCTTTGAGGTGCTGTGTGCTGTACTACAAGTATTTCCCGGTGCTTTAAGTATAGATAGACAGTGATTGATCATTGAAAAACGTTTCTCTTTTTTTTTAATCTTTAAAAATAGTTGTATTGTAATTGTACGGATCAGTGAGATTAAAACCTTTATGTGAATAAACCATAGATTAATGTCACTATTGTCTCAACCACATTGCCACTGATGTATTGTTGTCATACTGTTGTTGTTCTGTTTCACCCAGATCCAGGAACGATTCTATCGGTCAGCTGGTTGAGGGGTTAATTGTGACCTTGAAAGATAACAAACCAACTAGTTGTAGCAATTCTTCCAGGAAGGGGGGGGGGGGGGGATTTGCTATCAAACTCAAGCTAAAGCAGATCTTTTTGTGAAGCTTTAAACAAGTTAGCTTAGAAGTTTGAGAAGTGAGCAAAACATGAAACCATGTGACTATTAAAAGCTTCACCTACACAGGAGAGCACTGAACGGGCTCTTAACTCCCAGAGGACAAAAGTTGAGCAAAAACAATTAGAACTTGAGTAAATGGAGACATGTGACTGAAATAAGCTCGGTCTCCACCACCTGATCCCAGCTCATCCAGGAGCTGGTTAAACTCACTGTAGATCAAACGCACAGAGTCAATTTCCTCTTATTATCCTCCTCCTCCCGAAAGCCTTATTTTCCAGGGGATTTTCTCATGACTTTTTCTCTCTCTCAGGAACTGCAGTTGCCTCTAGCTGTAATGCCGTTGTGCTGTAATGCCAACCACCTGATCCTTCTCTCATGCATGCAACTGGGCTTGTGCTCAAGGATTTGCTCACCTCTAATTTGTGTGATCTTCAGTTAAATTGTTAAGGGGTGAGTTGGCCCATTAGAAAAAAGCTGCAAGGCTGGGGTGAGCAAGCAATGAGCTATAATAACAGGAAGATATTCACACTCGCATTGGTATATCAGCCTTGGTCATCACATGGTCAAAAATAATTAAACTGAATGAGTCTCAAACACAGCTCAACATTTGGTGGACACTTCAGTGAACTTGCTCTACACCTCCCCTAACAGTCCTCTCTCTGGTTATTGAGTTATACTGGAGCATGCTAACAAGAGCACCTATTATTCTACCTTTGTTACCTGAGAGAAGTAGCCCCTTTGTGCCAGAAGGCATGTTCTTTCAAAATAAAACTTAAATTAGACCCCCCCTTCCCAGACTACTTATAAGCATCATTGAATTAGCTTTGCTCTGTGACCTCAGTGACAGGTCCCCTTCCCTCAATTAAATGTCAGAGTGACTGTAAGGAATCTCAGCCATTATTTTTTCTGCAGTTATTTTTCTGAAAACTGCAATTAACCTGATTCCTGTTGTGTTTTTTGTACTTATGTGTGCATGGAAGTGAAAAACAGGAAGCGAGAGATAAAAAAAAAAGTGCATTTACACCTGGTCTCCCATCTTTTTTTGCCTCCCTTGCCATCACCTGTATTCTCCCCCTCCTCTGCCTACCCACCTGTCGTGTCACCTCGCTTTACCTCCTTGCTTCCTCCTTCCTTCAAACTCTCGCCTTTCCCTTTCTCTGCCCTCCTGCTCTTCTCTTAGGGGTTACTTGGTCGCTGCGCCCTCGGTCTTTCGAGCGGGCGTCGAGGAGAGCGTGAGCGTAACCATCTTTAACGCGAAAGCAGAAACGCGCGTCCAGGTGCAGCTGTCTGTGAAGGGACAGACCGTCGCCCACAGCCATGGCTCAGTGCTCGGTGAGAACAAATTCTTGAAGCTAAAGTTACACTGGCACAGTGGGTTACGTTTGGAAATGAAGCATGCACCGACAAGTCAGGCAAGCTAAGAGATGCCCCCCTTTATGTCACAGTTTTTAAATGATGCAGGCAGGCAAAATATACACATAGATTAAAGAACACACACACGGACGGTGTGAGCCTCTGCTACAACTGTGTGCTCAAGACAAACTTTGGCTTTTATATACATTATCTGTGACTGCAGGCATCAGTTCAGTCCAGCTCATCGGCCACTTAATGTACACATTGTGTGATTTGTTTGACAGCACCATAGATAGATGGTGCTGTCAGTTATGCTGTGAGTTATAAAAACGCTCCTCTTGTGGCGTGTTTGGTAGAATAATTTGTCCGTGTGTCTACACAGAAACATTCGTTTTTAAACAAAATCATTGGAGTGTTTGTAACAAAAGCATCCCAATTCAATACAAGGAAAGAATAAACCAATCCATGTTGCACAGTTAACCAGCTAAGGCATTCGTGCACTGTTACAATGTTTGCTCTGTACCCACAAAGGACAGTATGTGCTGCTCTGTTTTCTACCATTTGCTACTTCTTAATCTGCTTCCTTGTGCCACCAGACCATAATATTGGTCAATAATCAAGATGAGACAATGTCAAAGCCTGGAAGAATTGTGTCATTGAGTTTGCTTTTAAAAAATTTTGCACATCCTTTAACTACAGAAATACCCATTTTCCCATTTTAGCGAATATCTTATTACCATATATCTTCTAATAGCGGTCTGTCTCTTATTGACGCCGGTTTCTAATAAACGCCGGTTTGAAAACATGTCACGACAAATAGACACCGGTCTCCAATAGTAGCCGGGCAACCTTTGACCTGGAAGTCCCTCTGCGCTGTTGTTGGTCCTCCCCCGTCTCATCACTCGGCCAGCTGTTTCCAATCAGCCGTCATCTACGACCAGCAGCATTTAAGCTGGATGCGCAGCGACCGTCGAAGTGGGATTATTACACTGAACTGGAACTGTCGGTTAGCGAACCTGCTAACTGTGATTTTCTGGTCTTTTACTTCCTCTCGAGGAGAGTCTGGCGGTGATAAGTTTTGGGGAGCACCACTCGTGCACTGGGCTACCACAGACAAGGAGACACTCGGGAGCAAAGGAGGAGCACAATTATTATTTGTGAACTGTTGTAATACGTTTTGGAGCACTGCAAGTAAACTGTCTTTTCACCTCAGTCTAAAAACCGCGCCTGGGTCCTCTTTCCCTCTCACTTCCGTGACAATTCCGTCTGAGAAGGGAATAAGAGGCGCTCTCCAACAACCTCCGGTCTCTCTTTTAAACACCAGGCCGGCCGAATAATTTTTTGAATAAACGCTGGGGCTACTATTGGAAGATATACGGTAATATGTTCTGTCTCACGGACTTGATCATCAAGCACAACATTATTAGAAACCTTTAAAAGACCCAACAAAACCCATTCAAAATCAATTTATTACTCTTTCTTTATTGATTGCACTTGATTCTGAAGTGGTTAAATCGGGTGTGTATGGCAGACCTGTGGGGGGAAAAAAATCTTACTATAAATCTCACATTTTTCTCCTTTTAGACAAAGGCGTCATCAAACTAAAGGTGAGTGGAACTTTGTGTGCCACTAAGTGCGCTTTTATTTTCTCAGCAGCAGTGACAGCTGCACAGTAGTGAGAGCCCCCTGTCCGCTGTGTGCACATTCCTCAAGCAACATGCAAATCAACACTAACATTATTTGTAATGCAACATCTGTCTCTGCTCATTCATTGGGAATAAGGTAACAGCCTCAATATAATATGCAACAGCTGTTGACGTGCATGTATGGTCCGCCGCCCCCGAAGGCTGGAATAGATCAATCTAGTATGCACGACTTTTAGAGATTCTTCGCCTCTGTCTCTCTCCCTTCCCTTCTCATAACCTCTACCCTCATTCTCGTAAAATACGATCACGTGAAGCGTACTCTGTTGGAGGCTGACGACTTCTCTGCTATTTTTTTTTTAAATCTGTTTTTGTTATTCCGTAGCTTTTGTTCTCTAGTAAATTAAATTGAATAAATCACGGCAAATAATTTTGAATGCGTGGGTCACCACAACAGCCTCGAGTAAACACTTCAGTCTTAATTTACGTTTTCAGTCCCCGCTGACTTTGCTTTTGTGTGCGTTTATGGATGTGTGTATACGCCACCAGGTTCCCTCAGGGCTGAGAGGCCAGGCCCATCTGAAGGTCTGGGGGAACCGTCACCTCGCGGAAGGAGGTTACATTTTCCACAACTACACCACCGTCACCGTGGAGAGCAAGGGCACGGCTGTGTTCATCCAGACTGACAAGCCCATCTACAAACCCAAACATAAAGGTGCCCTCACAGTGCACTATCAGAGCAATGATAGGTAGTGGAAATAAGTCAGTGGATGCAGGCACGTTGAAGCTGAGTTTGAGCTGTACAAATGCTGCTGACTGCGTGATCCTGATGGCGTAATTAAGGATTTCAACCCATCAAATGAATTCTGACAGCTTTTTTTAGAAGTATTACGATTTTCATGTGCGTGAAGATTTTTCTAATTACAAACACGAAAGACTTCTTTTAACGATATTGCGTTTCTTTTGTTGTCTTTAGTTCACATCAACGTTTACACAGTTGACCCTGACATGAGGCCAGTAAACGAAAAGGTAATTCTGAATTGATCTTACATTCAGACAAATATTAAAGCAATTTGTTGTGCTCCTTTATCAGTAGACTCAGAGTACACATTAAACCCATTGAATGATAATCTTTAATAAAAACGGGTTTGGTTATTAGTAATTAGTTGATAGATTGACTTTTATTTATGACTGAGTGTTTACTGCGAGCATACTTTTCCACCTTTTAATTGGTGGAGTTAAGAGAAGAAGCTTAGCTTGCACTGTGTGCAAGGAAGTGTACAGTTGCCTATTTACTGAAGCCAAGCTAGACTCATTTCTCTTGGAATGTTAGCAATGACTCCAAATATACTGTGCAACTGTGCACACAGACAGCTTGTTGACGTTTGCAGCTATAAAGGTACATTGCAGGTAAAAGGGTAGTACTTAATTTTACAGACAGAAAACTAGAGATAAAACACAGGATTTGTACTTTTGTTGATTAACTTTATTGCAACTTTTTCTTGTCTTTCTCTTTTTTTTTTTTCTTCTTTTTCTTTTTTTGCAGATTGAGGCATATATTTTGGTGAGTGCAGGCTGAAAGGACCACCCAGGGTTGGCAGAGCCACGTCCGGGATGGGACAGTTGCAATTTTAGTTCCCAGCCTGCTTGGAGATTACAGAGCAGAAGTCAGGGCAGCTCACCTAGATAACAGGGTGCTCTTTGGACCAGTACAAAGATAAACAACATGAAAGGAACCTCTTCTCTTCTCTTCTTCTTTGTCTCTTTGTATCTGTGCACCCACAACACACTATAATCCCTGTATTAGCAAACCTTGCTCACATTGGATCTTCATTCATCTTTACAGATCTTAGGAAATATTTGGGAAAATACCAAGCAAAGACTTAATGGGCAGAGAAGAATAGCTTATACACGAGTTACCAGTAGCAACAAGCACACAGATGCATTTTTTCCTCACTTCTAGCCTTCAATATATGTTATTTTTGGAAAGAGTTTTAAAAGTATTTTGGCAATGATAACAGAACCCAGATATCTGGGTCAAGTTCGGTGAGAGGACTGTTCAGCAATAATAAAACTTATTTACTTTATATGCTTTTTCTTTTGTGTGATAACTACATTCAATGAGCAACTAAACTTGTACCACATATTTGTATTTTTGGAAATCTTGACATTGGTTTGTTACATCCTACATTGATCTTCCAGGATCCAAGAGGATCCAGGATGGTGCAGTGGAAAGGGCTTCATTCTGTCTGCTGTGGTAAGCCGCATCATTTGCAGTATTTTTACATCATCTTTGTGTAATCTGAACATTTACATTTCATTGCTAGGTTGCTCTGGGCGATTGAATTAAAACGCTACTTTTCTGGACTCATAATTGAGGAACGGTGATAAATGATTGGTACAGTTTGGTTAATCACTATCAAGGAATGAAATGTGTTAACTATATGTTTGCCTCCTGTAGGGGTGGTGAACATGAGCTTTCCTCTGTCTGACCAGCCTGTGTTGGGCGATTGGTTTGTCTTTGTGGAGGTGCAGGGCCACACCTATAACAAGTCGTTTGAAGTACAGAAATATGGTGAGGACCTACACAGTGTTGCACAACTGCCATTGTTTATTGAAAACACTTTTAATGAGTGTGTGGTTTTTTGTTTTTTTTTTACATTTTACGCTCTTTTAAATGAGTGTCTTTTTATTTTGAGTTGTGTTAAACGCATATTTACTGTTTTACTCTATTAAAATGTGTGTAGCATAAGACATAACACAAGAAAAAGTGCAAAAAAAATATTCTGTTGGCTTTCTTTCAGTGGTGCCCAAATTTGAGTTGGTGATTGATCCACCACGCTACATCCGTGATCTCAACTTATGTGAGCAGGCCACAGTCAGGGCCAGGTATGTCACTAAATAATTCAGCGCTGTAAGAAAGTGGGACAAGACTTTAACCTGGACTTGTGGAGTGTTTTATTTTTCTTTGCTTACACGAATCATCCACAACATAAAAACCACTATGGTGAAGTCATAATCTCATTTCAGTGCAGCGCTCTTCTGAGAAACGGGGGGTATTAAGTGTGGACTTTGACACACAGCGCCTGCTAAACATTCTTGCAAAATAGGACATCTCCCCATGACAGCAGCGTCCTCCTTTAGGGGTGTGCGCTCATATGCCACATATCAAAAACTGCACAGGATCAGCTTGAGGGACACATTACAGAGCACAAAGCGTTGACCCGACCTCCAAACTTAACTTGACATGACAGAGCAGCCGTGAGGTGCACTAGAAAAAACCCTGGTCCACAGAGTCCACTGCCATTGTCCTGGTGCTATACATCACATGACATCCCCGGAGGTCTTGTTTCCATGCCCCACAAGTCAGAGCAGTTTTGAAAGAATGAATGGGGCTTACTCAGTGGTAAGCAGGTGGTTTTAGTCTTGTGGCTCCTTAGTGCGACTATGGAGTTATAATAGGTGTTAATGTTTTTTTTTTCATTATTGTAATATTTATTTACAATGCAAACAAGAACACATCATCAATTTTACACTCTGGCATGTCACTCTTCTGTAGATATACCTTTGGGAAACCCGTAACTGGGAAGTTGACAGTAAATATGACAGTGAATGGAGTCGGCTACTACCGCCATGAGATGGGCCACCCTGTCATAAAAACTATGGAGGTTAGTTTGTTTAATCCCTATTCAACATCCTTTGTAAATTTATTAGAGACTTCCAAGCTGATATGGAAACAAGATTGTTGATTGATTATTGTTTTGTCTTTATTATTATTCAGAGTTCCTTCAAAGTGCTACCGTTTTATGCATACAGTGTAAATCATTGTTATTATCTTAGAGGTTAAGCTCCTAACCCTGACACCAAAATTATACACGTCTTACTATACCCGATTACATCTTTTCTGTTGTCAGATCAAAGGCTCTGCAAATTTCAGTCTGTGCGTCAAAGACATGATGCCCTTGGATGTGGCTGATCACTTCAGGGGGACTGTTAGCATTTGGGCTTCTGTGACCAGCATAGATGGAAGCAAGCAAACCACATTTGATGATTCCACACCGGTCCATAAACAGCTCATTGACATCAAGTACTCTAAGGATACACGCAAACAGTTCAAGCCTGGTCTGCCTTACAAAGGGAAGGTGAGAGGCCCTGAAAAAACTATTTGCACTGCAGGGAAAAAATACAAAAGAGAAATAATCGCCTTTCAAAGGCTTGACACTTATTTTTGGTGTAACTATTTATCCGTTGTGCTTTTTAAAGCCTTAACTGCTAGTCAGTTAAATGCTAAAGATAAGCCTGTATTCAGCCATTTACATCACTAATTCACTCTGTTGTCTGCATTTGCACACTCATTCGTTTTCCCTCTGCTTTGCAGATTGAGGTCACCTATCCTGATGGGAGCCCGGCTGATGGGGTAAGGGTGCGCGTTAAAGCAGAACTGACCCCGAAGGACAACGTCTATACTAGCGAACTAATCTCCAAGGACGGTCAGGCCACCTTTGAGATCCCTTCCATCCCTGCAACTGCTCAGTATGTCTGGCTTGAGGTCAGAACTTCCTATTGTCATGTAATATAAACAGAGTGATGCAAGAAGTAATTTGAAGCTAATCCCATGAACTTGTATTTTCTTGATAAAGACCAAGGTGATATCCATTGAGGGCAGGACAGTTGGAAACCAGTACTTGCCCAGCTACCTTTCTATCAGTAGTTGGTACTCTCCTAGCAGGTGTCACATCCAGATCCAAAGTCCCAGCACCCTGCTCAAGGTAGGTTTGACCTTTTTGGTTGGTATGAGTTTCTTGCTTAACTTTGGATGATTTGAACATGTTTTAAAACATCAGATTGTGACCTTGAAAGTATATTTATATCTGTCTGTAGGTTGGACAAGAGGCAGAAGTTGCTCTCAAATCTACTTGTCCCTGTAACTTCACCCTGCATTACGAGGTAGCATCCAGGGGGAACATTGTCCTATCAGGCCAACAGGCAGCCAACCTGACAGCCTCCCACAGGGGAAAAAGGGCTACAGTCACCTTTGACAAGAACATCCACAGCACCCACCTGCCTCCTTCTGCTTCTGGTAGTCATTTCTTGTTATTACAACTCTAACTTCACTGTCGTCCAGGTAATTTTAACAGATAAAGTTTCACAGAATAATCCTTTGATGAATTAGCTTGTTTTGTTTTTTTTTCTTTCATTGTTGTAGTGCTTAGGAAATCAGTGTCCAAGCTTCTTAGTGGTCTTTGACATCAGAAGGCCAGATAGTTTTGGAGAAAGCACTGTCACCCTGTCACTCTGCCAGATGTTGCAGGCTCTTCCTCCCAGACTGAGATGGACAGCTGTGTGTCCTACCTACGTTTTCCTGTTAGTCACAGCATGGCACCACTCAGCCGTCTGCTGGTCTACTATGTGAGGGAAAACGGTGAGGGTGTCACAGACAGTCTGCAAATCCCTGTCAAGCCCGAGTTTGAGAACCAGGTTTGGAAACAGAACTATTGTCATTGTATTATAACTTAATTTATCCAGAGAAAAGTTCTGAAGTTGGTACTGTTGCATATGCTTGTTACCAAAACACCAGTGTTTTTAGATATACAAAATTAAGTTGTGTTTTCATGTTTTCTTTTGGAGGTTTTTTGCTGTTAAAATAGCTATTTATTAAAACCCGAAGAAAAGGGTGCACTCTCTGTATACATTTTGGAGCTGAGCCTAAGTATCCATGCACCAATCATTACACCACAGTGTAATGTCTGTAAACAAACAGCTGTGTTGGCTTGGGAGAGATCCCCAGTTCCTGCCTGCATTAGGTGGAGTTAACTCCCTGAAGTATTTACAGCTCTCTGGTATGCCCTTACAACACTAAGTGTGTGTGTGTGTTGTGCGCATGTGTGCCGGAGGAGGGGGTTGTGAGGGCAGGATGAGACAGCGGCCGCACAGGCCGCAGGCAGATAGGTGGGGTCATGACAGGAGAGGATGACAGGTTACAGAATGGTGAAAGGAGGGCAGCGGAACCGATTAACGGTGTTAATTTGTGACTTTGTGCTGGTGAAAAATAGTTCTGATGTGTGAAAGCTGACTCTGGCCATTCCTCCCTCCCTCTTTCAAAGGCTGTAGTTTTCCACTCTCTGTCATGTTGTTTTTGACCATATCTTTCCAAAGTTTCCTGCTCAGAATAACTGATGTTATTCCGAATGCCACTGAGGATCTTCCAACTAGTGCTGACATTATTTAGTCTTTTAGCTGATAGTGTGATCGGTAGGACATTTTCATAGTTTTGATAGATATTTCAGATTTTTCTCTTTTATGAAGCAAACATTCAGTCTTCTGGTTCAAGTTTTATGTTCGAGTAGCTTTTGTTTTTATTTTTTGATAAAGTGAGAAATTTGAAGACGTCTCTGTGAACTTTTTCAGTAAATTTATAACTGTGTTCTCAATAAACCATTTTATGTACAGTCTTGCAAATTCACAATTGTGTGGAGCGGAAATGTGTTAAATGCACCCTGTTTATGCAGAATGTACTTATGTGTCATGTTTTGGATTGCAGGTATCTATTTCTATGTCGACCAATGAGTCCATGCCGGGGGACTCTGTGACCCTGCGTGTTCGGGCTCAGAGGGGCTCCTGTGCTTGTGTGGCTACTATAGATAAGAGTCTTTACCTGCTAAAGCCCGACTTTCAGCTGAGTCCTGAAAAGGTTGGTCAGATTTATAGATTATGGTGATATAGCATTAAAATCGCTTTATAGTATAGATTTGGAGAGCTGGTTTAAATTACTTTCTTAGATCCTAATTTTAAGATGTTACCTGCTGTACTTTTGTAACTGTACTTATGCTGTAACTTTATATAAATCTGTTTTTCACTGTACAGGTTTTTAAAGAGCTGGCAGAGTTTGATGTTTCAGACGCTTTCAGCGTTCCTAAAGATGACGGACACTTCTGGTGGCCTGGGCTGACGGCAAAAAGACGGAGGCGGTCCTCTGTGTTCCCATGGCACTGGGACATCACTAAGGATGCGCGCTTTGCTTTTACAGTGAGAACATACACTTAGTGAAAGAGCTCAGCTTGTGCTGTCACTGGGTTAAAAAAGTGATCGTGCTAGTATGTGCAGATGTTTATTTCTCTACATATTTAATACAGGAAACGGGACTGGTTGTGATGACAGATATGGTGAGTTTAAACCATCGGCAGAGTGGGAGCATGTACACAGATGAAGCTGTTCCTGCCTTTCAACCGCACACCTCTACCTTGGTGGCTGCTATGCCCTCCCGCCCCACAAACAGGTACACGATGTGCTTTATAGGTGTCCAAGGCTGTCCACTGGGCATCAACTTTAATGATCTCATATCTAAAAATGTAATTGCATCAAAGTTCTTCTTGTGCCAGCCCACGTTTCTTTATATTTTACTTTTAATTTTTTTTCATGGTTTTGATAAATAGTTTTCCAGCCTTTTTTAAGGTCTTTTAAAGTTTCTCTTTAGACACTGGCTGCTTTTTCATTCATTTTCAGTCCAGTCCTTATACGTGACCATTTTCACGGAAATGATTTTTTTTTTTTTTTGTCCATAAGACGCTTAAATCTGTTGAATCATTCAAGTATAAAAATGCCCCTGACTCAAGAGATGAACCAGTGTTGTGTCTACACATAAAAGGCAACTTAGCAAAAAACCCAAATACAGTTTAAATTGTATCTTTAGACACTTTGTTACTAGCAGCCCGATGCAAAAGCAAATTATTTATTCAGTTTTTTTAGTTGAATCTACAAAAATGTCTTTATGTTAGCGTTTTTGCACCATCAATGGGATTCCTCAAGAGCTGTAAGCCAAAAACTAGTGTGTCCTTAAGAAAATGAGGAAATTGGACAAATCCAACAAACTGACACAGCACCTAAGAGATGGCTCTGGCCCTTCAATTGATGTATCTAATGTTCACTGTTCATCAGAATTTAGCTCTGTTAAAGGGTGGCTGTCGAAGAAGCCATTGTAAAGGAAAGGAAATGGGGGGGGGACTGAGGTTTGCCAAAGAACTGGACCGAAAACCAATAACAACTTTTCCTGAAAAATATTTAAAGAAATCAGAAGAACGCTCGTTTAAGGTGGTGGAAATACCAAGTATTGATTTTGAACCTTGTTAGAAGTACACAAACTCAGTTTTTGCCTTAAATAATGTATTTTGCACATTTTGATAAATTGAAATTTGCCATTTTCCTAGCGAGATATAAAGAAATGAGGGGTGGATCAAGACTTTTACACAGTACATTATACATTTTAAAAATATAAATTATAGGAAACCAGCTTATCCGATAACATCCTCTATTGGTATTAAAAACCAAACTGTGCGCCACTTGGGTGTGGTATCAGGTCATAGTCAAGGATAGTCAGTTGTTTTTGTGTATGTATGTTGGCTCTGATGAAAACAGATGATCTTTGTCTATTTTGGAGGTTCTTTTAAACCATTAAATTTGTGTACTTGTATGTATTACTCCACCCTCTTTAATGTCAGAGGGGGGAAAAGTGGGTTATTATTGTTGAAGAAGATTAACTGTAATCCTTCACTGGACCACACACTGTAATATGGGCATGTGCTTTACTGAAAACAAGGAATCTGAACGCAAACCCACAACAGAAGAATAATTACATCAAGATCACCCTCTTTGTTTTATTTCATACGTTAGACCTACATTCCTCCTTTCTACAAATACTTCTCATTTTAGTGCCGAGCTTTAAACACATGATGTGACTTATCGTTGTGGAATTTTCAATAGTATATTTTTCCATTATGTTGTTATTTTATTAGCTAAAGCTTTTTCACTGATGTCTTCTTGTGTTTTGGCTGTAGAGTAGAGAGGCGGAGGCGTACATTTTTCCCAGAGACTTGGGTGTGGCACTGCCTCAACGTCAGGTATTTAAATCTTTAAATAATATTTGTCTTGTGTGAGCGTGTGAGCGTGTCTGCGTTACTTGCCTCTGGCTAGATATATCAGGTGCAACAGATCGTCTATCCTTTTATGTGATTTAGTGCTTAAGAGAATAGAGAAATGGAAAAGAGAGGACCAAATGTGGAAAAAAAATGGAAGCATGAAAAAGATACAGGAAAAACATTAACAGAGAGCAAAAAGGGTAAGAGGAGAGTACTGGAAAGGAAAACGTGAACATGACAGACTCTTGGAAGAAATGTGTGAGAGGAAAGGTGCGAGGCAATGCTGTGTGTGATCTTCCATCGTGCAGCAGCATCCACCACTTCTCCCACTGGGTGTGAAATGCCTCATTCAATCTTGGAACAGACTCTTACTTTCTCAAGAGCTCCTTCCATTCATTTTTAGCCAATATAAATGAATTGCCCATAGATTTCCATATGCTTGATTCCCTTGGATGGGACTTCAGCTCTCACTAATTTCCTGTGAAGTGCAGCGCTCTGAGTTTTCCTTAAAAGTATATTAAAATGGATTTTGGACGGCTTTGATCAAAAGGAAGGGTGTACATGCAGTTTTTGAAGTTTATTGTGCCCTGTTACAGTTTGCCAAGACCAACATCCAGTGAACGCTGCCAATAATGACTTCAGCTCATTTCTTTCAAAGAAACAGATTGGGTCAACACCTGACCGTCCCTTAGAACCGTCCATTTTAGAGTGTTTGCTGTAGTTATGTCGGTGCAGATGTTGGTGTTGACACAGGTGCTAGCATTAAAGTAATCTCCAGCCTTTGATCAAGCGCTTCCTTGTAGTTGATGAATTTTAATAACTTGTCTTAAAAAGAAAATATGCTAGAATTATTTTATTCCACTGTTGAATCTCCATGTAACAGCTCTGAAACTGGGGAAGCCGAACTGCACCTGGATGTGCCGGATTCGATCACCACATGGGTGGCAGAAGTTGTTTCCCTGTCCGAGCAGAAGGGGTTGGCTTTAGGAACGAGAGCAGAGCTTCGCACCTTCAAGCGCTTCTTTGTGGACTTTACGCTGCCCTACAGCTTAATCAGAGGGGAGCAGACCAAAGTTCCCCTCACAGTCTACAACTACCTGCCTACCTGCTCTGCGGTAAGATGTTTTCTTAATGTGGCAGATGGACAAGGCTCTGAAATTAGTTCCTAGCAGGTGCCTTCAAGTACAAACTTGACATCACATTCTTTAAGACAGGACGTCTGTGCTTTTTTTAAAATAGTTTAATCCACTAATCATTTATTGGATTCAAACCATTTGTTTCAAAATAAAATGAAAAAGTTCTCTGAATGATTTGTAAAGCATCACAGAAGTT
This sequence comes from Pelvicachromis taeniatus, assembly GCA_015108175.1. NCBI lineage: Eukaryota > Metazoa > Chordata > Actinopteri > Cichliformes > Cichlidae > Pelvicachromis > Pelvicachromis taeniatus. Next base: position 6,732 of record VURO01018822.1, on the reverse strand, counting down.
ATGTTTTACTACATTTTCACTAATTATAGGTTGGTATGACATGTTATGCAAACTCTTAAAAGTTAGTTTTAACACTAATCTTAAAATGACTCCATCTAAATTTACTAAGAGTCTATCAGAGCATCAAGTGAAGAACCACAATGACGTCACTGACCCTGGTTCTGCTGGAGATTTCTTCCTGTTTAAAGGCAGATTTTTCTTCCCACTGTCGCCAAGTGCTTGTTTATATGGAGTTCTTTGGGTTTTCTCGCTATTATTGTAGGATCTTTAACTTGCAAACTAAAGCACCTTAAGACAGCTGTGATTTGGTGCTGTATAAATAAAAATGTAATTGAAATTGTATTAAAGTGGAGAAAAGCAACCCAGAAAAATTACCTTCCAAAAGTTGAAAATGGCTCTTAAAGAGAATAAAAGGCAAATCCATTGATCCATCCATCATCTTCCGCTTATCCGGGGCCGGGTCGCAGGGGCAGCAGCCCAAGCAGAGAAGCCCAGACCTCCCACTCTCCAGCCACCTCCTCCAGGTCGTCCGGGGGAACACCAAGGCGTTCCCAGTCCAATCGAGAGATATAATGTCTCCAGCATGTCCTGGGTCTACCTTGGGACCTGCCCGGAACACCTCGCCCAGGTGGCGCTCAAGAGGCATCCTTGTCAGATGCCCAAACCACCTCAATTGGCTCCTTTCAATGTGAAGGAGCAGCAGCTCTACTCTGAGGTCCTCCTGAATGGCCGAACCTCTCACCCTATCTCTAAGGGAAAGGCCAGCCACCCTTCGGAGGAAGCCCATTTCTGGCGCTTATATGTGCAAGCGGCAGAAATGTGCAAAGTCCACAAAACACATGTAGACTGGTTGGACAAACTCCCTTTCACCCTCAAGTATCCTTGAGATTTATTAAAATTGCACCGGTCAAATGATAATTTCCTAATATTGGCAGTAAGCTCAACATGTAGCTTGTTGTTGCAGCACTGAAGGACTCTCAAGTCAAAAACAACGATGTCAAAAACAAGGCTAGAATTGGGGGCTCAGTAGTGAATAAAAACTCTGGTTTCAGAACTTTGATTTCTTCATTCCATGAATACCTTCTAACATTTGATTCTTTTCATTTCAATTCTAACAAGTACTTTTAGTTCCTTGACTGAGCTAGGAGTAAACTGCAGAGCCAGGAAAGCTTAGAAGGGTTTTGTGAAAAGCAATAGCATCTTCATATCTGTTTGCATTTGATTGTTCAGGTGTGGATAATTCTTAGTCTCAAAAGAAAATGCAATATTGAGTAGTTACGAGCAGGCACTGACTGTAGGTATTGACATCCTTTGATTCTTAATAAACAAAACTGTAAACCTCCACTTCAGGTCCTTCAGCATGTGTGAAGCTGAACATGGGCGTTTCTCTCAAAAGCCATGAACCAAGCCTGACATGCTCCATGTGCACTCAAAGTGTGTCAGTACACTTTCCACAATCGGTCAGTCATTTCACAATCGCAGTTTGCTCCATTTACTGTGACTCTGCGTTTCAGTATTTGCATGTTCACGTCTAAGTATGTGTGTTATGTGTGTACTCTAGAGTTGCAGGTTGCTCTGAAGTGTGAGCCTGAAGTCATGGAAAATATGCAGCAAGTTTACCCTGGTTCTCTAAACAATGAGAAACTGACAGAAAGAGAGTGAGACATACACAGGGACTAGGTGCGTGTGGGAGAGAGAGCAGGAGTGAGAAAAAAGATTGTGTGAAGTATAGCGAAGGAAAAAACCTGTGAGTCAGAGGAAGAGAGGGAGAAAGGAGAGTGGTGAAGAGCAAAACATCTTTTTTTGGGGGGCTCTGTCTGCCCTTCCTTGGCTGGAAAATCATATTTCCGTGTGTGTGCATGTGTGTGTGTGAGTGTGAGTGTGTGAGGGGCCTGTGTTATTCAGCAGAACACGATGAAAGGCTGGCCAGTCATGTTTTAACAATCCCACATGTGAAACAGCCCATGTAAGATTCTATAGAGCAAACAGCTTGGTGGTACACTGATGCAAAGGTCCTTTTTTAATACTTCATACGAGTTAGTTTGTACAACCACACAAATTCAGATATTGCTGAAACACTAAAATCAACATCATAATGTGCACTGAAAGACATCAGTTATATTTTGGAACATTTACCACAAGCTTTTGAATGGAATACAAAAAAAAAAAGGCAGCATCAAATGTTTCCCCCAGTGAGACAGGAAACAGTGATTTGTGCATCAAAGTAGATAAATGAAGGTTTTACAACAATTTGGAAAGCATGCAAGAGAGATCTGAATTATACCTTTTTTTGTCCTGAATAAAAGAAAATGATCAAGAGACAGCAGGTCGGTTCTGTGAGAGGCAGAGAAATACAGCTATCCACTCTAAAATTGCATGTGCAAATACACAACTCTCAAGACGCTAATGAATATGAATGAATTAAACAGATAAATGCAGCACAAACATAATAGTTGTAATTGCATGCTTCGCATCAATATACAAAGGGGAAAATAAATCACAAGTATACACCGAAAGCCTTGTTAATGCCTTCTCGAGCAGCACATGGAAGTGTTTTCTGAACTGATGCTTCTATCTGATTAAAATCTCACATCTTTTTTTGCTATTTCCAACCTATCGTGTTCATTTATCTATCTCAACCTCCTCTCTTGTTGGGCTTTCAACATACTACATTCTTATTTTCCACCGTGTTGGTGGAAAATAAGAATGTACTATGTTGTTATCTAATGTGTTATTAGAGCAATAAGTTCCGTGTGTCATTTTTGATGTGTTTATCTAGAAAGAAATGTGCAGTAAAAGGCCACAAACCTATGCACACAGACCTGAGATACACACCAAGCAGCCACCTAATCAGCCACAACGTGTGCTTAATTTTCTCAAGCAACTGATTTCAAGGCTCAAATTGGAAACAGTGAGACTAAATCCTGCTTCTTGTTCCTCTTCTCCTTGTATTTGAAGGACCCATCTGGGCCCATCCATCCTGGCTGCCAGTCTGAATGAACAGCCCTCACTGACAACAGCTGCCAATCATTCTACCAGGCCACTGGCCAATTAAGGAAAGGGTTGTCATAGTTACCGGCACACACTCACACTCTCTCACTTCTCACCTCCGACGATTTCCGCCTACTCATGGCATGGAGAAAGATATAGAAGGAACGATATGAAGATGAAAGGAGAGAGTGTGAAAGAACTGAAACACGTTGGTTAAAGCAACAGGCAACAGCAAAAATCACAAATGTTCCTCCATTAAAAACATTTAGAACCAAGTTTCAATGCTAAGTGCACATGCGGGAGCCTAGTACCTCAACTGCATTAATAAAATACGCCAAGCAGAAAAGGGCAAAAAGGCTAACCAACTGTGCATTTTGCTTTATAAGACGTAGTTGTTTTCCAAAAGCAGATATAGTCTTTTATTGTGGTACAGTTTTATATTACAGTATATCACCAAATCCTGCTCTTGTCCCTCGGTTACAAGCGACAGGTGCAAAAATATTCACTACAGAGGCAAATTTTATGTCTGATTTCATCAAGCACAACGAAGAAGCTGTTTTGCTTGTGCCATAACAAAACAAAAAAACAACCCTAATCATTTGATTAAGAATAATAATAAATATAGTCAATGGGTAAAGAAAAGTTTTCACTATGCTGTCCTGTGAAAAATAAAGCACATCCATATTAATTCCATAGGAAACTTCTGCTTCCATCTTGTCCTGTCAGCCAGGCACTTGATTAAATGGTGACCACCTCTATCAAAGAAAACATTTTAGCATTTTCCTGGTCTGAAGCATTAACATGAGTGAACACAATGCTACAATCTCCCCAAGAGTGCATGACACATCCACCTTAAACTCTACAGGCCCCAGAAAGCATGTTAAAATCACGAGAGTACGATTAGAAAAAACACTGAACACGTATGACTTGTTTGGAACAGATGCCAGGAGAAAGATTCTTCTCTCTAAAAAGAACATGCCGCAGTAGCTTAGCTTTGCAAAGTTACATGAGAACAAACCAAAAGAGGTCTAGAACAATATCCTTTGGACAGGCAAGACCAAAATGGAGATGTTTGTTCAAAATGCACAGCAGCATGTTTTTTACAAACCACAAAAACAACCGCACCTCATACCAACTATCAAGCTTGGTGTTGGAGGGATGATGATTTGGGCTTGTTTAGGCAGTCACAAGACTTGGACACCTTGAAGGCATTGAAGCCACAATGAACTCCTCTGCATATTAAAGTATTCCAGAGTCAAATGTGAGAACGGCTTTCTATTAGATAAAGCTTGACAGAAACCAGTCATTGAACTGGACAATGAGACCAAACACTGCAGCAAACAGAATTTAAAAAAAATGTAAAATCATTGTGTTTAATGGTCCAGTCAAAGTCCAGACCTCAACCTGATTGAAATACTTGGGTGGGAGAGCTGTGCATGAATGAGTGCCCGCAAACGTTAATGAACTGAAAGCAATGTTGTAAAGGTTGTAGCAAAAACCCTCCACAACCTTTCAAGTTACTGATAAAATCATACAAAAACAAAGTTACTACTGATTCTACAAGTTCTACTAGTTTTTCATAAGACTGCATAGAGTCATGTAAAAAAAAAAATAAAAAAAATCACATGACTGTGAAATATGTTCACACGACTGTAAGTGAAAACACCGTGGATCTGGCTTTCAAAACATTGTGTTGCTATTGTGCCACATCTTCTTCTGTCATCATTGTTAAAATATTACATGAAAACCTTAAACGGACGACCACAATCACAGCTACACAGAAGAAATCATCTGCAGCTTTTTAGTGACACAAAAAGACACAACTTAGGACTTAATACACTGGTCATGACAGCATTACAGGGGATGCACGTGATCCTGCAAGAGCTCTGTCTGATTGAAGGCGCAAGTGTTCAAATAGACACAAGCACACATGCACACCCATCCAACCAGAAATGCTGCCTTAAAGGGGCAATCAATAAAATTCTTCTTAAATTCCTGAGCTTCACACAGAGTGACAGAAAGAGAAAGACTATGTCTGACAGTTGTTCCCACTCCTTGCTGATTCAATCTTTGCTCGGCATGGATGGGAGAAAGACGGTATGCAATGGGAAGAGAAAGAGAAACCCGTAGGAGGAAGAAAAGTGTGAGCAAAGGGGAGCAGTATCAACATTTACAAAAAAAGCTTTACAAAAGCACAGGGGTGGGCTGGGCTGGGGGGTGAGTTATTCATTGCACTAAGGATAACAGAGACTGGAAGGATCGGAGAGTGAAAGAGGTTGAGGCAAACCTCCGAATACAAGACCAGAAACGATGAACGGATAGATGAGAAAGAAAGATGAGTTATTTGAAAAACAAAAAGTAGGCACGGAGATGGAGGATAAGCACAGGAAGATAGCGGGATCAGTTAATAACGAGGGGGCCGCTGGGAAGAGCGGAGGAAAGGCTGAGTGACTAGAAAAAACAAGAATGTATCAAATGAATGCATGCGTAATGACAGAAAGAACGAAACAAATATAACAATGACTTATTACAGACTAGATAAAAAATGGACAGCACAACAAAAAGATGGAGCTACGGAATGAGATCAAGCCACTGAATTAAAAAAAAAAAAGGTTACAAGAGGATAACGACTGAAGGACAAAGACAGCAAAATAGGAACTGACAATTGACAAAAGACAGAGGAAGAAGGAGATCAAGGCAACAAAAAGGGAACATCAATGCAAGGATGGGAAAGAGAAAAAGGGAGTGGTTAACGGCACAGGGAATTTAAAAGGGGACAGAAGAGAGAGGGGGATGAAACCTTGGTTATCAAAGAAGTGCAAGAAAGAGAAAAGGAAAGACGGATGGATGGGAAAGGTCAATACGTGATCAATAGTGATTAACTTGGGGAAGAAAATAGAAGCAGTTTAGAGAGGTTATAAACTGAGTGAGTCAAAGAGATCATAAAGATACTGAAGAACATCTGCTCAGTTCAGATACGATTCTCAATGATATTAATAATTACAAGCTTCATCTGCTGTCATACCACCAAATTCTTTCCCACTCACATTTAGTTTGACAAAGAAAGGGTTTAACAGAAATTTGCAGGGGGATACTTACAATCCCATAAATTTTAGAACTTAATTTAACTCCCAATTTGTTATGTTGCTGATCTCCAAGGTACCGTAAATTCCGGACTATAAGCCGCTACTTTTTGCTCAAGCTTTGAACCCTGTGGCTTATTGTCTGGTGTGGCTTTTCTAAGGCTTTTTCATGATTTTTGTGACATCGTAAGAGGATTTGTTTTGGTTTGTTTCGCCATTTTGCCTGGCAGAAAGGCATGTGATCAGACACGGAAAAGAGTGATATGTTGGTCACATGTCCGTCCGCCAACCAAAGTAGGCACTACTTTGTACGGCACGTACGATTTAGCACGAAAAAGAGACTAGATTAGCAAGCTGGCTCTCGCTGGCCCTGTACCCATATCTGCAGCAGGTCTCCAAGGTGAACAGCCTCTGGCATGTTAGAACAAGGCAGCTAAGGGAAGTCGGCAAGTCAGATCGATAACTTCGGGATAAGGATTGGCTCTAAGGGCTGGGTCGGTCGGGCGGCGGTGCGCGGTCCACTTTGCAGGGCTCTTCCGAGGCTGGTGGAGCAGTCGCTCCGTTGCCCCCGCAAGGCGGGCCGTGCACCGCCGCTACTAGCAACTAGCCCGCCGGTACTAGCAACTAGCCCGCTGCTAGCGCTACTAGCCCGCTGCTA
>VURO01018820.1:20056-34002 GCA_015108175.1 Pelvicachromis taeniatus | reverse complement strand
TTCTCACTTTGCTTTATCTCCCCCCTTCTCTCTGTTGCCAGCACCAAAAATTGACATACAAACACACGCACACACACACACACACACACACACACACACACACACACACACACACACACACACACAGATGACAATATAAACCTATGAATCTTTGAAGCGTTGCATCTTTAATGCAGTGCTGTTTAGACAAACTCTCTAGCTATAGAGGCTTTAGAAAACTGGACTGCTACATGAGGAGTTAATTTACCACAATTCTGATATCCACGTACTTCACTTGGTAGACTGATATATTTTAAATATATGAAGTTGTGCCTCTGGTGCACCTCTGCTGACTTTGGTAATCAAAGTTTACAAAATACCAAAATACCATATTCACTTCAGACCAAAAGGTTAAAAGTCTATCCAACAGGGAAAACAATGGTCATTATATGGTACTAGCGGAACTGCTTATCACATATGTACATATTGGGTTTGTAGTTGTTACTAACATAGCTTAGGATCCTTCCGGTCTTCCCTCCTGTTTTGTCCACTAGGTCAAAAATCTGGAAGTTCCAGGTGTTCATCCTCTCCATGAGGTCCTCGTGTTCCTCGAGCATAGGATCTAGCTTAAACTCCTGCTCATCCTGATGACACAACATCATTGGACTCATTACAGACAAACAAATAACCAAACAATGGAGCATGTTCCTTCTGATTCTACAGCTAGCCTGCAGACAGTTTGATCAGAGATTTGCAGATATTTTGTTTGCTAGTCACCGCTAATGTAGCCTTGAGATGATAGCATATTAAAAAGGTGCTATACAGCTTGTTTCATATCTCCGATAAACTCCCAAAAAAGTTGTCATTGAAGTCTTTTTACAGGTTCTTTGATCATTGCACGGTCTGACCTAGGGAGGAATTTTCAATAAGATTGTGCAATAAGACCAGTTTTCTGGTTTGATTGCTCCAGACCAACAAACTCCCAAAACTTCTGCTTCTATAGAGGCGCACACACTTGCTGATGATCAGTTCTTCAAGTGCATTTGATTAGCAGCATCTGGCTGCTAATCACCCTCTTAACTTCTTCGGAAACAGTGCACTTAATTTTTTCCCAGGCTTTTCTCCGGTCGATAATCACACTGTGAGTAAAAGCCCTCTGATTAAGCTCACCTCTGATTCCTGAGTCTGCTGGTCTGTGTTCGTGCTCTTCTCCTTCTCCTCCTCTGTCAGCCTCTGGTTTCCCCCATCGTCTGGGCTTCCATCTTCAGACACATCTATCTCCGAACTCTCCTCCCTGATCAGAGGTTCTCCTATGAACTCTGGCCCTTCCCCTGCTATGTATAAATACATACAACACAATGGAAAGCCACCCAGTAACGCATCATATACAGAAAATAATCTTTTTAAAATTTGTTTAATTATTTATTTTCTAACCCTAAAGGTATTTATAGAAGTTTTATATTTCCAACCCTAAGACTCAAAACTATGCCATTGTTCCATAACATGTACCTGAGCGTCTCCGCTGAGCCTCAGTGGTGTACGGTTGATGCGATTCTCCTGTATCACTGTTGCCCTTGAGCATTTGACGACCACAGCTAATAATCACAGACATAACCAAATGCAATACATCATACACCTTAACGGCAATCACTGATAGACTGGATAAAAGGTGACAGTGTGGCGTGTCTCTTCACTTCTGCAGGTCTCACCTGGTGCAGAGAGGTAAGGTGACACTACGGAAATCAGTGGAGTTTATTGTGTAGGCCAAGGGCTTATGCAGGTTCAGATTTACACTGGGCTTCGTCAAGAAGTCAGCCGTGTCTGGGAACTCCACGGGCAATCGGGGAACAAGGGATGATGAAGAACCAGTGCCTACAGCAGGAGGACTGTGGCTTGGAGAGGTGACGGGGCTCAGGCTCGGTGATGCGCCTAGAGAGAATAAAGGAAGTGCAGGAAAAAACAAAAACGGAAAGAAACATTAGCAATAAACAGACCTGCAGTGAGTCTGAAGAGCTTTATATTTAAGTCTCACCTGCTCTCCTAGGCCCTGCATGGTATGTGAGGGTGACAGAGGAAGATCTCTGCTTGGGAATGGTGAGCAGGTTTGCATTAGGCCCATTGGACAAACCTGAGCTGGAGTACAAAAACACATATATTAAACACAGGATTTATTAAGAAAATATTAAAAGGGTCTCTTTCTATCAGATGTTACGTATCATCCAGACGAAGAACGACAGTTCAAGGCTACTCTGGCAAGCCAATCACCTTACACCACAGAAACAAAGACCAAAAAAAGGTCATGTGCCAACATAGCTAATCCTCTCCTGCCATCTAGTGGAGACATACTGTAACAGACACTGCACCCCAGTGTCACTATAGTAATTCAAGCCAACTTTGAAATGAATTTATTTACAGCTTCCAAACCCATTTTTTTCTTAATGAGAAAATAAGCTCATTAATAGGTCCATTCCTTGATTGTGCATCAAAGACTAGATTTACTAGCCCTTGCTTCATCAAGGTAGCCTTAGTTAAAGAAGAGACAACTGTACAAAAAGTACAGTGATTTATTTACATATGGGGAAAACCCCCCTGTACTTACTTTTCATAAAAACTTTCATTATGACTTTCTGGTAATAAAAAGAATAAGTTAGATCCTGTGAGAAATTTTATCTGCTCCAAAACAGGAGAAATTCAAATAAGACATAAATAATGTGTGCAGATACCCATGTGTTTCTGGGAGGTGGTAAGATAGGCAGCTGAGTTTGTGTTGAGTACCTGGTCAAGTTGAGGTCAGGGTGGGGTCTCTTGCCATTGTTACGTTCCCACCGTGAAGAGGCGGAGTCAAGAGAAGGGAGTGTGGAGGATGCAGATGAGGTGGAACTACGCCTTGGCTGAGGGGTGGGGAGGCTGTTTCTGCTGCTCAAACCCTGATTGGTGAAGAAAGATTCAATGAAAAATATATGTTTTATACACTAACATTAACACAATCATAAGTTAACTTGGCTGAGAAAGACTATTTGAAACTAGTAATCAGTTTTATGGCTTCAAAACTATTTCCCAGTACAAACCAGTGCTTGTTAAAACTATTAATAACTGATAAGGGACTAGTTTTCTGCAGTAAGGTGGGCACTTGTTCCCACCTTAATAGGTTTCCTATCACTCCTCTCTACTGAGTCTTCCACCTCATCGCAGGAGTAGAAACCTGGAAAGGGGGTAAAAGGGTTGACCCTGGGGCGGCATGAGCCTGAAAACGTCCCCATGAGGCTGGAGATGCTGCGCAGAACTGAAATAGTGTGTGGAGGCAGCGATGAGTCCATGAGCAGGTCTGACACCAGATTCCTGGCTTCGTTGATGACTGAAAGGTCCACACCATTGCCGCTCACTGCACCCTGTTGTAAATGCACATACATTACACAAGTTAGGGAGCGGAGCTGCAAAGGCAGACATAAAAAATGACACCTAAAAGTTTATGGTTTGTGGTGTCTAGTAGACTCCTGTTGGAGTGTGAGTATACTAGTTTATGGGCAGATAGGCAGGAATAATCATCTCTTCACTCGCCATCTTTATTTCTTTAATGAATTCCACTTTCCCATAAATCACACATAAACTATGCAAAAACATGAAGAAGGCCCTTTAAATGATTCTGAATCCGGTCCTTGACGATTTTGGTTTCCACTGACTATTATGTCTTTGTGCAAACTGCACAATGTACATCAGTAAACGTTTTCAATTTTATATACACTTTATATGCAAGTTTTCACAGGACTCTATTCAGCACTGTAAAAAGCTAACATGCTATGACTCAACCACTTGCAGATCTACTTTTAACAGCAATAACTTAAAGTTATCGTTTTCTTTAGATGACTTTATCCTTCTCTTACATCATTGTAGAAGAGTTCTTGACCCACTTCCTTTACAGCTTTGCTTCAGTTCATTGAATTTTGGGCATTTGTGTATCCACAGTTCCTTTGAAGTCACACCATTTCAAACAGGGCTTTGGGCCATTAAACACCTTTTAGCCATTCTGTTGCTGCTCTGTTGGGGATTATTGTCCTGCTGTTTGACCCACTTTAGGTTGAGCATTCGGTATCGGGTATATGGTCTCACATTAACTCTAGAAATCTTTGCTTTACTGACAATTCATTGTTAGCACAATAACTGCAAGGTGTCATGAAAATGTGGCTGCTAAATAAGCCCAAATCATCACCCCTCCACCACCATGCTTGACATTTGCTTGTGTAGTGTTGATATGTTGTGTTTGGTTTTCCCCAAATGTGGTGATGTGTATTACAAACATCTCTGCCTTGGTCTCAGCTGTGGTTTCTTCAGATGCAGCTTTGCAAACCTAAGCAATTTTCTTTTTAGAGAGAAGAAGCTTTCTTCTAGCAACCCTTCCGATGAAGCCGTACTTGTTCAGTCTTGTTGAACATTAGCATTTAACATGCTAACTGAGGCCTGTTAAGTCTGAGATGGAGCTACTGGGTTTTTTGTAGTTTCTATGAGCATCGCACGCTCTGACCTTGGGTTGAGTTTACTGAGATAGCCACTCCTGGAAATATTGTGGCATTTTGTAACACACACACTTGAATGCTCCAGACTAGAAACTAGCAAAACTTCTGCTTTTCTGGTGGCATTTAATCAAGTACATTTGATAAGCAGCACCTGACTGCTACTTGGGAGTAAGGGTGTACTTAGTTTTTCAGAAAACTGCAGATCCGATGTGTAATTTAAGTGTTCCCTAATTTTTGTAAACAATATGTATTGTTTCCAACGTGCTCTTCCACTTGATTTTATTTTATTGTCTCCATATCCCTCATCTCTTCATCTAGCTTTTTACACAGCAAGATAATGCAAATAGAGTACGGGGATGAAAACACACTGTATGTAGACCAGAAATTTGGATTACTGAAGTGACATGCTATTGTCTCAAGTGAAATCCCCCAAATTGTGAGCACAATCTGTTATAGGGTTTTATCCCTTCTTTTTTTTTTAGAGCAGATTTCATAAGAAATACTGTTGTGTGTGAGACACAAGAGCAAAATTCCTTGATAAATTATATATACACGTATAGCATGAACAAAAAAGTGAATGAGCGAGGAAGATTTTAAAAAGTGGTCTGACTAAAAAGGTTCCTGTATGTACACAATGCATGTTTTAACTTAATGCACTAAACCTGAATTATTCTCTGTGGGTAGACTACAGACTGAGTTCTATCTAAAAGAAACTATATAGGCAGTGTGTTTCCTGAGTTACTCACAACTTTAAACCCTCATAAACACGTAAGCTAAACAAAGCACAGCACTGACCTGATACTGTGGTTTGTACCAGTGTTTCAGATCCCAGTCCCATAAGATCATCTGAAAAGAAGAAACAAAGGAAATGTCAGTCAAATGTCATCTTTGAATACGTGTTTATTTATAACAGAGACTATGAAATGTATCTACACAGATGGAGCTCAGGCTCTGGCCTATGCTCCACTTTGAGAACAATGCTTTATGACTTTACAGAGCAGGCGCTGGTGGGCCACAAACAGACAGCTTCTGCTCGTCTGTTCTTCATGTTATCTAAACATTAAGCACAACAGTGTAGTCGCACATTACATTAGGGATTCCCCATGCCACAAAATACAAATTTTACTACAGGTATGCTAATGCAGTCTGCCTGAGTGACGGCAGACAGAGGCCTCTCACTGAAAGCAAAAGCAGAAAAGCAAACCACAAAAACCACCAAGGTGCGTCTACAATAGAACTATGAGATCTTATCAAGCCTCAACTACGTCAATCTAGCGCTATCTGTTGGTAACTACAAAGGAGCTCTCACACATTACAGAGCTGCACAGTCAAAGTGCTGTGCAAGTTGTGTAAGAGTATGTTTCGGGACATGAAAGAACCTAAACCTTTATGACAAAATATACAAATGTGATGGAAAGCAACTTGTAAGCATTAGAATTCAGTTATCCTCTTGCACATTTCAACTGTGAATAATCAGTTGTTATTTGTTATGCTATCCAAAAATGCACATATATATATATATATATATAACAAATAACAACTGATAAATGTGTGCCAAAAAGTGAACTTTCATATGCATCATGCAAAAATCCAGACATTAACACTCCTTTTACAGCGCCAGCATGCAGTCTCGCCTCGCTCCACAAGAGGGAGAACCACAGGGGCCGAGAAGCAACGTGAGTTTCATCTGATCATGTAAACACACATGCAGCCCAATATCATCAGACATAATTAGGTCACAATCAGCAATATCAAAAGAAAATGTTTCTAATTCTGAAATATTACTGTTACATGGGACAGAGCAGAAGAACGCTGAAAAGCAAAAAAGTTTGTGTTTCAGCACTCAAATACCAAAACTATACTTATATTAGCTGTTTTATACTATATTTTTCCAGCTGCAGCATGATTGGTTGGTTCTGTCCATACAGTAATCTATTACTAAGCTTGATAAATGGATCAGTAGGTCCATGCCATCTCCTCTAATCAGTGACTGTTTCATTGATCAAAGATGATGGGTGTTTGTCATCAGCATCTGTACAGTGCTGCCAAACATTTAATATGGCAAATAAGCCCTGCCATGGCAACCCGACATAGAGGCCAGCAAACAATGTTCCATACACCATGGCAACGAGATGGCGGGAGACAGCCTGAGGACAGAGTTGTTGGCCTTCTGCTTGTTTACAGAGAGAAATAGAAGGGCTGAAACAGAGAGGGAGATGGGTAAAAGCTGAAGGAGAGGAATCCATTAAAGTAAGGATGGAGAGTAAAGGGCTGAGAACTAGAGAGAGAGAGAGAGAGACGAAAAAAAGAAAAAGAAAAGAAAGACAACATGTGTACAAAAGCTGCCAAAACCTCACTGTCACACTCGTCTCGTCACTTCTCTCCTTCCCCTCTGCCTTACCTGAGTGCACAACAGCACGGGCTCCTCTGTGATTCTCGCTAAGCTCAGAAACAGGAATAGCTGGATGAATCACTGCTAGCGCCACGACCGGTAAAGCTTGTGTCAAGAGGCATGTGCTCCTTGTGCACGTGATGAGATAAAAATCTTTCAATGAACACGAGATATTGTCTCCAGTGACGTCACGAAATCATAGCATGGGGAAAGAAACACAATTCAGCACACGTAGACACCTTTACGCAAGCAGCCGCACAGACGCAGCAAAACACAAGTGAAATGCCATTCACCTCTTTCACCATCGAGGAAGCACTGCAGATATACTGGTCAAAAGCACAGTACAGCATAGATATAACACGTGCAGGTTTAGCCATATGAAACAGTAACACACCAATAATAAACATCGGTAATATACGTAACATGTCATTTCTCCTTCTGATTTTAAGCACATTTTGATACACCTTATACTTAAAAGTACCATAAGACAGTTTTTTACATTACGGTACTCTTTTGTTTTTACTCTAATTACTAATTCAAAACTTGATTTGAATTCAACTAAACATACTTGCAGCTGATAATATCCATAACTTGCTATATATTTGACTATTACTGACATGATGCCACCTGCTTACACCACCTACTTATTTGATTCATTTGATTTCACTAATCAATACATTTTTTATGCAGGGGTCACTGACTCTTTAACAACTGACCCTATCGTGTATATGTGATTTAAATTAACACTGTGTGCATGACCTTATAAACATGGCTATGAGGATTATAGCATTTTTAACAGTCAGCTACGGGCGATGCGGGACATATGACGTCCACTTGCTCACTGTGAATTATCCGGATAATTTTGCATTGCTCTCACACGGACTTTGTACTAGGAAGCTGCCAGGTTAAACACCGTTTAATAACCGACGCGTACAGAGTTTTTGAGCTTCTCTGCATGTGTGAAGACGGCTAGAACGGGAGCTACACAGATAAGAACATACATCAAAACACACTGATAAATACTGTAAACATGACATAACATGAAACATGAAAATAACTCCACTCCCAGGTCGTAAATATTTCCTAACAGTGGTCAATAAAACTGTGCGGACTATTAGGCCTCCAGCTGGTTACACCTCTGTGTCATATTAGCTGGGCTGTGTGGTGCGAGAGGTGCTAGAACTGATAAAAACATGCTAATAAGAGTGCGTGGGGAGGGCAGAGAAACGGTATCAATGGCAGCCAGACAGGAAGGGCATTTGCATGTAGAGGAGTGGGGCACTGCTGACGTCAGTGTGCAGCGACACACACAGCGTCAGCAGCCCTCTGCACATGCACATGCTGATAATGAGGGCTAAGCTCTGGCTGTCAAGACCTGCAGAGGAGGACAAGATGATACAGCCTGATTGTTTTTAAGGCTATATTCAAGAGAAAAAAAGTGCAATAGACGTGGAGGGGGTGGAGGCACATCCTGAACTGACAGAAGTGTGCCTGTAGCTCAGTGTAAGAGCTCAGGCAAGCTAAGGAAGAGCAGACTGGGATTAAAAATTGTCTCTGAACTTCTGACCTTGACAGTTGCTACAAGACTTTATCCTACATTCAACCACAGATAAACTGGAAACCTATGTGATAAAATATTTTGTGCTTCTGCAGGTTTTTGCTTTCGTCAAAGTCAAAGTAAACTTTATTGTCATCTCCGTTATATACAGTATATCGAGAGACAGACATCATTGCAAAAAAAAACAAACAATAAAAATAAGAAGAGTAAGAAAATAAATATACACTTTTAATTCTAGGAGGTAAAAGTATCAATAACAATTTAAAATGTATCATTTACAGTTTACTAAAATGGATCCGAGGAATTCCTCAAATTGAGCATGCATTGCATCACAATGACGGATTTTCTAATTGCACTTTGTAAAAGCTCAGCTGGGCAGCCCACAGGCCCAAAGACTTTTGCTAGTCTCAACAGCAGCCCCATAGATCAGCAAGTCCAATGGGAAAAATCAGGGGGCTCCAGATGGCCAGGCCGCCTATGGCTGTCACCAGTGTTGTCAGGGCGACCTGGCAGGGCCATGGAAAATTCTTTGACTGTGGAAAGGAGTGTGTTCAAAATGTCATTCCTCTCTTTCACACTCATCTACTACTTCACTGGACCTGGAATTGTTCAGCGTGTGCCTTGCACAAGTGTACATCTGCAAGTGTCCTTTGGAGTATTTTTAAATACTATAAAACCAGTTTCTTAGTATTTGTATATTTGCATCAAACGGTATCCTACTAGAAAGAATATAAGTTGAGTTTCCACTTTGTGGTTGCTGCATCCACATATCTCAGGACTCATATATTATATGCAGAAAAGACTTTAAAAGAATTAAATTGGCAAACAGACACCAAAGATTAGTGTCACCAATTCAATGCCTGACCAAAGGTGAAATATGGTCACAATTTCCTCTTGTGTTCCTGAGCTGCAGCTTTAAATAATGGCGAGTGTGTTTTTGCAGCAGATCATTGTGAAGGCATAGTGAATTTGTCCCTTGACCTTGTGCATATCAAATGTCGTCACTTCTTGATCTACGGCTTTTGTTAGGTCACAGTGACCTTGATCTTTGACCAACTAATTCCAATCAGATTGCACTTGAATCCAAATAAACCTCTGTGCAAAATTTGAAAAATGCTCTCAAGACATTTAAAAGAGACAGAGAGGCAACTAGAAGACAGCAGCTGTTAATTTAATGTTTCACTTAGCCTCACCATTATCATCTTTATGCATTTTCTACTATCGTCTGACCCACGAGAGTGTACAATTCCTTTTAGTTTTCACTTGCTTATCTGGAGTTTAACAAAATACACCACCAGAAAGCACTGAATGACAAAGAAATTGAATAAAATATACTAAAATGCAAAAGGTGTGTGTTTTTTTTTTCTTTCAAATTCTGTATCAGGTTTCCCCTTGATATGGCAACATTTAAATTTCTGATTTCCTCCGTATCATCTGACATATTGTGTGATGTGTTTTTAGAGCATCTTTGAAAACAACACACTGAACCTTGAGCTACAACTGCAGACGTTGTGCCACTCCTGTTAGCAAAGAACAGGAAACTGAGGCAAGAGTTTGCATGGCCTTGCCGAAATTGGACAAGAGAAGATGGAAAACAAAAAAACAAACATTCCCTGGTCTAAAGAGTCTCTATTTCTGCTAATAACATCACGAGGGCATGGAGCCATCCTACCCTGTGTCAACAGTTCAGGTTGGTTGTGGTGGTGTAATGTTTTTTTTCCTTAATGTGTATCATTTCAAAACCAAAGCCTACATGAGTACTATTGCTGACCATGTCTATCCTTTTGTGTCCACAGTCTACCCATCTTCTGATGGTTGCTTCCAGCAGGATAATGCGCCATGTCACAAAGCTCAGGCAATCTCAACCTGGTTTCTTGAACATTTAACAATGAGTTCACTGTTGCCGCCACAGTCACCAGATTCAGTGCAACACCTTTGGGATGTGGTGAAACTGGAGAGTCCCATCAAGGATGTGCAACCAACAAATCTGCAGCAACTGTGTGATACTATCAAGTCAGTACGGATCAAAATCTACGAGGAACGTTTCCAGTGCCTTTTTGAATCTCTGCCGTGATGAATTCAGGCAAAAAGGGTCCAACCCAGTTCTAGTACCATGTAACTAATGACCATGTGGTGACCACTGAGTACATGTGTTTTTATCCATTTGTTTTTGCTCTTCCCAATTGCATAACCACATGGTTGTTTACATTTACTACAGACACCACTTCCCAGTCTATCGAGAAGTGTACACTGCAAATCTAACTGTGAGCTTACACCTTTCAAATCTACTGGGCAGTGTAAAGGCAATGCACTGGTCCATCCTTAATGTGACATCCATCTTATGAGGTTAAGGCTTTAACAATCTATAGTGAAGATAAGCCTAAACAGTTGGTCTTTAGCATTAACACTATCAGAACTGGTTGTGTAAACTACGACAACTGGTACATGCTACATGATACGATAAGATAAGCCCTATTGAATAATTTTAGGAGGCTAACAAAGGAGTAGCCCGGAACTAATGGCAAGTACACAAATAACTTTTAAAAAAGTTCTGTAAATAGAAGAAAGAAGAGGACGGATGAGGATAATTGTTATTGTAGCTATTTCTCTCAACTTTTTTCTCTCAACTCATTACTGAAAAATCTGAAAAAGATCATTTATAAGTCCAATAATACTTCTTTGTCTCATACTATTATGAGAGTAAGCCCTTTTGCATTTTTCTCATGCAGTATAATGTTTTCTTTCATTATTTCTTCATGTTTATAATCACGTCATTTGAGAAATTCCTAAAAGGGACCCTTACATAAGTAAATCATAGCGTGAGATAAGTCGTCTATAACATAAACATTTACTATGGCTCTTTTCTATTTCCATATGGGTGTTGCCACCGTCTTGTGAACTATATAATCCATTCAAACCAGTTCTACAGAAAGCTTTTACACTCACGTGACCTTTATCACAAAGCAAGATACCGTCAAAAGTTCCAAATCCTCCTTTTTATTTGTCTCCTTCTAGACAAACGTTGTTGTTTGTTCTCCGAGGAGTATAATTCATTTACTCTAGTTTCCTTGATAAGTTACAGATGCCTTTTCATGGGACCTCACCAGCTCAGAGTGTACTTAAGTGAACAACAAGCGAGAGCGAGTATCCACAGATGTGCATGCAAAACCATGTTCAAGCCATGTTTTGTGCTGGACTTGTTTATTTTTAATGTATGTGTGTAACAACTATTTAGAATATCATCACTTTATAGTTGACTTTGTGGAGCCTTTTGCAGTTTGCGGGCCATTTTTCACCGAAAAAGCAGCATTTGACATGCGGGGATGAAGCAGCAGATCAAGACTTTACTGTATGTTGTGAATTAAATGTGGAATGTGGATTTGTCCTCAGAGATGTAATGGAAAATGAGTTTTTATAAAGTTAAATAAATACGACTAAAGCTACATCTAAAAATAGCAGCAAAAATAGGAAAAACAGGAAACCAGAGGAATTTGGACAAGACCAAGTGATTGATCAGCTTCAACACTAATCCAACATCCAAGCATGTCTGGCCTGCATCAAGAAAGCTTTGTTTAATCAAAGACTAAGGCTAAAGACACTTATGGTTGCTCTTTGCAGCTGCAGACTGATCTTCTCATCTTCTATCATTGAGGCCTAGCATGTGATTTTACTATGGCACTTTGTTTACATGACTTTGTAGACGTGAGGCACACAGCCTATGCACACGCAGGCGCTAATTCCACAGGGGAAAATTGCTGCTGCTGTCTGCGTCCCCGCAAAAAGCAGATGGGCCGGACAGAGGCTAACAGAGAAAGAGAATGGAAGAGTTATAACTAAGCTCAACGTGACTTTTGGAATGTAGAAGGAAAATTACGCGTGCCAAGTTGGGATACTGCTACCAAGGCGTAGAGACTGGACAAGCCTGAGGCATGTGGAAATGGTGTTTTTTGCCAGGTATTTCAACTACAAATATTAGATGACTTTTTTACCTTTATGTGACACAAGTAAGGAATCTGAGGTACTAAACTGACCCATTTATACCCCTGTGTGTTGAAGGAAATGGCTATGAGCCAACACTAAGAAGTTACTTTGTGTTCATCATAGCCAATGCCAAAGAACCTGCTGATAAAATAAAGTTTTAGCGAAAGGCACAGAGGCCTTACAACCAAAAGCATGCAGAATACATCGGAGGAGTCTACAGTAAAAACACATGGCGGCCTAAGGAAGCGAAGGCAAGAGCAGAAATCACTCAGGCTGCTCTGTTTCTGCAGGTGTGTCCTCAATTCAAGAGAAAGTGGCGCTGGAGGATACTTAAAGAGTCCCGACAGACTTTCCACTTTGTTGATTTACAGTACAACACAGTCGATCACTCTTGATCTTCCAGGAAAAGATACAGGAAGTCTCTTTGCGTGAGTGTCGGTAAACAGCGAGTACTTTGTTTCTTTTGGGAGCTTTTTTGCCTTTTGCATGTCATCAATTTAATTTTCAGTAATTGCTCTAAGATAACTTGATCAAGGACCAGAAAGACATTAAAACACTTCAGCTTTTGTTTGCCTGTCTCACAAGATGGAATAAATAAAACACCAAATAAAATATGGTTAAAGCCAACATATCTACCACATTGTTTGCTAGACTACCGTTTTAAAGCCTTGAATATGCCATTTTGCCCGTGGGCACCTAGGTTTTTTTGGGTAACCATATTTGCAGGAGCGGGTGGAGTAAAGAGTTGTCACCCAAAGCTAACTACCTTTCTGTTAGTACAAACAACCACACAGCAAGCCACATGTGTCGCCACCCAAGTTTTACTCAAAGTGGTTATGCACTTAATCACGTATAACTTTGAAGTGGGCATTATATTCAGATCTGCATTCACCAGAATGCAGATCACTCTAGACGAGTGTTTCGTCTAGACTATTAGGCTTTCTGTTTTGACAAAGCATATAGTTAGAGCTGGATCAGGTGACCCTGAAAATCCTTCCTTAGTTATTCTGAAATAGGCCTAGGCTGCTTGGGGCTTTCCATGATGCACTGAGTGTTTCTTCTTCAATCACCTTCTTCACTCGCTATGTGCTTGCACACCACTCTGCATTTAATTATTAATTATTCATCTCTGGCTGTCTTCCATTGTTTTCCTTCCTCACCACCAATCAGTCATGGTAGATGACTGCCCCTCCTTCAGCCTGGTTCTGCTAAAGGTTTCTTCCTGTTAAAAGTGAGTTTATCCTTCCCACTGTCGCCAAAATGCTTGTTCATAGAGGGTCATATGATTGTTGGGTTTTTCACTGTATGTATTATTGTAGGGTCTACCTTACAATGTAAAGCACCTTGAGGCGACTGTTATGATTTTGCGCTATATAAATAAAATTGAATTGAATTGAAAATTAAAGATAATGGCATGATTTTTTTTTTTTTTTTTACTGGCTTTTCATATAATCTAAATGAACCTGGATCTGTAATATCGGACAGGTACATCACAAAATGTCTGAGTAGTTCAAATATGAAAAAA
>VURO01018820.1:0-20036 GCA_015108175.1 Pelvicachromis taeniatus | reverse complement strand
GGTCATCTGATTGTTATTTTCTTGTTCTGTTTTTCCAGTATTTTTGTAGAATCTTCACCATAATATAAAGCGCCTTGAAGGAACTGTTACTGTGATTGGAGTGGTCACTCAGACCCTGTAAGATCTGCATATGCATTAGTACAACTTAACCAGTTTAGTCACATAAACATGTTTATTTTTCTTATAAAACTTGTCTTTATGGTTCCATAAGAAATGATTCACCTTTGGACCAGCCTCAAGTGATCATTCAAGGATATCAAGTTTAGGGCACTTCAACAACCTCAAAGAGACTGCAGCTTGTTTTAAATCCTGGTATTGGTATTAGCCCAGAATTTTACAAATGCCAAATAAAATCGGGAGAACATTACTGGTGTCACTTTTTTGCACCCAATGTGGTCACATATTGTTTTTCCAATGAAAACTGTAGTCCTGCTTTTATAGCATAGCTTGAGAATATAAGCATTTCTCCACATATTTCCTAGTTGCACTGGAAACAAGTCCTTTATCTTCATCTAATGTTTTTGCTTAACTTATTGTAGTCATTTTCAGTTACATGCTGATTGTTACCACAGCATTGCGTTTTAGCTTCGCTTGGCTGCGCAGGCCTCCAGAAAATACTTTAAGCATCAACTCACAGAGCAAGCGACAATACTGATTGATAAGACTGTCAACACCTTCTTACTCAGCTGTTAAAAAGCAAAGCATTGATAAATGTAAAAGTGAAATAAGTTCAACTTTCCATTACGAAAGGTTTGAGTTGTGACATACTGCAAGATGGTTATGAATCCAGCTGTTTAAAAGGATTTGTGAACTCATCCTGGATTGACCTGATTTCTGTCAACAACACGCTCTTACTGGCTATGAACTTCCAGATGAACAGTCACAGAAGGACTTTATCAGCAGTAGATTTTGAAAAAACACAACAACAAAAAAAAAACACAAAACAACAACAAAAAAGACACTTTCTGCATAAAATCAGTTCACACTGTGGGGATGTGGACAAAGCAGGGCTGGCCAGTATACACAAGTAGTTCACAAGGTGAGTACTGACCAAGGCTATGTGTAGGAGTGTATAAGCAATAAGCAACAGAATTAACTGGTGGCTAAAGTTTGTTAGCTAACAAATTTTTCTGAGTCACAACCTGGATACCAAAACAGGCCAATAAAAGGATGAAAAAAATGTCTGGTCTGATGAGTCTTAGTGTAAAGAGCATGGAAGCATGGATTATTTCTTATTACTACTTACTAGTAGCAATAATAATAACTATAATGTCTGTCCATACAATCTCTTAAACATGCATTGAACAAACCACCAACTCCCTCGTAAAATTGTTTCGTTTAGAGATATTACAGAGAACTTTCAGACTGTTACCCGATTAAAGACCTATTTATATTTATATCTTTAGTAACGCAATATAGTTTTATCTTGCGTCTTAACCAAAGTAAAAAGCAAAAACAGAAGCAGAACCAGTCCGCGGTCACTGAGAACATCTCAGCAGAGTACACACTGCCTCTACACCACTTGAATTCAATAAAGGTAAAGAGATCGCGACGTACGAGATACTTGGTGCCTGCCATGTTTAAAGATTTAAAGGTAGAATAAAATGTCAAGCACTAAATAAAATGATCTTTAATTAATTAATACAAAATAGTCCTATGTTTGTTCAATCGTGCAGCTTTAGTAGTTTGCAAAGTGAGTCTAGGTATGACACAGACGATTCAGTTCAGCAGACAAAATGGGGCTTGCACAATGACAACCACAACATGCAGGAACAACATAAATGCCACAATATGAGTAAGGTCAACCCTGCTACGTCAATGATGAACTTTTTCCCACAATGGTATGTTTCATGCTCCAACGGCCCGTAACCTTTTGACTGTACTCTACTATACTGAAACTAAGCAGAGTTTAGCTTGTAAAAAAAATATATTACACACCGTACTAACTTACACTTGGTTAAGATTAAAGTTAAGATGAGCTTCAAATCAAAGTCAAATGAAAGGGGAACAAAATGCCTTACAGCTCTTAACTCTACACAACATATTCCACAAAAGGGACTTAATTCATGCGTGACTTCGGCTCCACATTTACTGGAAACCACTCCGTAAATCATGCCCCTATAAATAGCTGAAGGTAGTCTCCAGTAGAGGATATGTATGCAGGTTACATTTTATCTGAGCTTAAATTTTCTGTTGACCTGGTACGCTGCAATTCATCGTTATCACGAGAGATTGGCAAGAATATAGGCATGTATGACCTTTGAAGAGCGGTGGCAGAGAGCCCAGGTGTAAATACTCTAAAGAGTACTTCTCAAAGTCCTTTCTGCTGGCATTGATTTTTTTTGATCTGCAGGTTCATACAAATATTCCAGGTTTACCAAAAAGTACCGCACATAATTTGCTGAAAAGGCAAATGACCTTCTGACACACAGAATGTTTAATCAAAGTGTCACGGCCACTTCAAGTTGTGAAAAAAAAATGCAACCTATTCAGCAGTTATTTATCAGGGCACAATAAGCAGCGCTGCTTTGTTTTCCAGATCTTACAGCTGTATTTCCTTATATCAGTCCAATGTTTGATTTACAACAAGCCGTTTTAAACTTTGCATTATCAAAGGCTCAACGTATGCCAGGGACAAAGGTAAGCTTGTTGTCCAAGGCAACAAGCGTCCATCCTGCACATACAGTCATGCAGTTTATATTTTGCATATTTTACTGCATAATGTTACATGTTTGTTTTGCATATGCCATCATAGAGGTATAAAAAAAAAGAAAAAGAAAGCACTGTAGGAAAAACAAATTAAGCTGACAGTACTCGCAGAGCTTCTGTACTGGCAGATCCATGTG
Organism: Pelvicachromis taeniatus; assembly: GCA_015108175.1. NCBI lineage: Eukaryota > Metazoa > Chordata > Actinopteri > Cichliformes > Cichlidae > Pelvicachromis > Pelvicachromis taeniatus. Next base: position 17,190 of record VURO01018820.1, on the reverse strand, counting down.
ACTGCGCAGTATCCTGACTGTCTGCTTTTTATTTTGCTTTTTTAGACTCATAAACTCTTGAAATGGTAACACTGTGAACTTTTACAACAATGCTGTACGGCAAATTGGAAAATCAAATACGGGCAAATTCACATTCCAGGTAGATTACAACATAGTTCCAGTGTGTATGTCACAATTATCTAAACAGAGGACTGAATAATGCCACTGTGGTAACTTTATAGAGCTGTAAAATTCTGCCTCATTTTACTGTAACCTGCTGTCTGGTGTTTTGGACTCTAACAGGGCTTACGTATGCTAACAATGAACAGATGAGATAGCAGTGAGGTAACGATCTCTTAAATACAACAGCTAATCTGTGTGCCATTTCCCTTCACGTATGTTCTAACCCTGCGAAACGTTCCGTGCGACATCTGCAGCTGCACCATGTGTTTTGGTTTAACTGTATAATTTAGTGCTGAAGTAGGCAACAGTTCTGATAATCGATTAACTAGTTAAGTCATTTATCAATCTGTCTCCAGTGGGAGAATTAGCTACACTTTCCTCATTGCAAATTACAGGCCTACAACGTATGCACCACGAGAAAACAAGGAAACAAGGCTGTTACTCTAATATTTATACACTTCCGTGTTGACAACTAGTCCATAAGCATCGCATTTTCTATTAAGGACTGTTTCTCTCTATCAAAGTGCAAACATATGATGCATGCCCTTCACACACAACCTTTTTTGACCACTGCGGAGCCCAAGAGCAAGCTATAGTTTTGAGGCTGGGAGGCCTGAGTACAGAACAGGAAGGTTATACCTGATATGGACATGAGAACTAGATGAGGGAGGCTCGAAGCCTTGTAAGGGAACATCTGGTTTTATCATGGAATCAGTGCAGGCTCCTCTCATAAACACAACCTAACGCCTGAGCCCCGGAGCTCTGGCCAATAACAAGCATGTGAACACAAACGCCATCCATCAGAGCTGAGCAGTGGTAGGAGGAGTTCCCAGGGAAGTAGAGACAGAGCGAGCCCCGCAGAAGAACAGAGAGAGAAGAGCACAACTGCGATTAAGTAAATCATTTACAAGCAAGTGACCAACACTGGCTCTGGGAAGCGTCTTATTTCTCCTTTACGTATCCCAGTCACAAAGCTGCCATTAACATTCAGGTGACAGGGAGGTTAAAAGTAAAAGAAGAGCTTATGAGAAGTTAAAACCAGTACAGTTTGGGCCACGATGAAGCACCTCAACATCGGGCAGGCAAGTTGGTGTTGAAGATATTTGGGAACACAGTTAAATAACTCAGTGGCTGTACAGTGTGAGCACAATTTGACCAAATTCAGTTCACCCATCTAGGCAAATCCATAGTGAGAGGCTGTTCGACTGCTCCATAGCAACAAAGAGCACGTTTCATCCCGTTCTTTCTTACTCTGTTGATCGTGGTGTGAAGGTCTGGGTTGGATCACAGAAGTAAAGGTCAGCATCATACAGGGATTGCACATGTTCTTTTCAAAAAGCCTCACAGCACTCTGCGAGTTTGTCAACTCCAGCTAGGAGCTAAGATAGAAAAACTTGCCATTAAACATTAACAGCTGAATTCATCAATGTACTAAATTGTGTAATACCCAGAGAATCTTTCAAGCCTCCTGTAGCACCCCTGTCTGGTTTTACACCTACATATTTTTACTACAGTCCGTTCAGTTCACTCGTCCTGTCTTGTTTGCAATTGACAGTTAATGTAGCACTATCCACTCACTGCAACACGTGGAGCTGCAGTGCAGACACACCGGAGCTGATGACAGAGACACAGGACAGTTTATCCCCTCAAAGCAACGCATGCTATAGGGGCAAGACAGCATTAAAGAAAAGTTAAGCTCAGGATCAGCTGACCCATATCTGCCATACGAGGGGAAAATCTGTTGACATGTAGCAGCTGAGCGTTACACAATATTACACATAGGTTTCTTTTTCACTTTTTCATATATTTTTAGAGTTTTAACAGCACTTCCGAGCCGCTTTAATATATGTAGAAATTGTAAAGATTTATAATTAAAGCCAACTTAAAATGTATTTCTTACATGTTAAAAAAAGTGCTAAAATTACATTTACTAAAAAATGCTTAGATGCTTGGACTCAGCAGCAGGATGCCAGGCTTGCAATACACTGGCAGAAATCCTGCAGAGATAAAAGCTGAACAGTGACTTCTGGACATATATTTTTTAGAATATATGACTCAAATGAAGGAGGGTGCTTCTCTATGTTTAGATAAATGTTACAATTTTAACCATTAAAATTTTACAGGTCTGGCACTTGTCAGCGGCGTGCCTGCGAGTTGGGTGTAAGCTTTTCTCTTCTTGTGATCAAGTGCAAGATATATGCACCTCTATTTTTATGATATCCTTGCATTCAAAATTTCCATGTACCCACCCCCCAATTTCTTGGTATGCCTAAACAATGGGTAGCAGGTCAGGGACTAAATCCTACAGCAGTGCAAAAGGCCTCAAGATTACTTTTGTTACATTGTCCAAAAACATGAGAATAACCTACCCTGGCTTGGTACACGATTGCAGTGTCTTTTACAGTGTGGAGTCTCTGGTGTTTAGTAAACACCTAATGAAGTGAAACTGCCACGAGACCAGTACGCTTTCTATGACAAAACATGGAGAAACTGGTGGTGGGAAAACAGAGAACTTTTGTGAATCAAAGGAAGACCAGCAGAATACAAAATAAATGTGTTCCCTAAAATTTAATGTGAAATGATTCTGTATAGGCTGTATTTAGACTGTATGTATTGTATTAAACTGTATTAATCATATATTATATGCCCACGGTGCCTAACACCCAAAAGCAAAAAATAAAAATGTTCAATCTATGTCAGCGGCAAAGTTAATCCATTTCCTTCCTGCCTTTACAAACGTTTTTATTAACTTTATTTCAATTTAATTAAAATAAATACTTCTGGCATTCACAAAAAATACTGAGTCACTCCGAACTTGAATCCAGCTTCATGACACATCTCAAAAAGTTGGAGCGAGGAAAAGAAAAGGCTCAAACAGGAAGTATCGATAAAAGGACATTTTGTAACTGATCAGGTTAATTGGCAGCAGGGCAGTAACGTGATTAGGTATGAGCAGAGGTTCACTCATCTGCAGAAAAATACAGTTACAAATTGGGGAACAATTTAAGAATAATTGCAAAGACTTTGAATATCTCATCATCTATAGTACATAATATTATCAAAAGAGAATTTGGCGAAATCTCTGTGCAATTTTAAAAAAGAATTATTGGATGCCTGTGATCTTCTGGCCCCCGGGTGATTGTGCATTAATAACAGACATGATTTAGCGATTTACAAAATCCCTGAATGGACTTTGAGAACACTTCCAGAAATCATTACTTGTGAACACAGTTCACAATGCAGATCAAAGCTCTATCATGCAATGAAGAAGCCACGTATGAACGCGATCCAGAAATGCCACTGTCTTCTCTACGCCAAAGCTCATTTAAAATGGACTGAGGCAAAATGGAACACTGCTCCGTGGCCAGATGAGTCGAAATCGAAAAGTATAAAATTAGACCTTGGCAAGCATTACCTACGTCACCTGAAACAGATGCAACATAGCATGAACTCTGACGGACAGTCAGATGACTCAGAGTAACACAAACAAACCTGAAGTAGGTTTACTAAACAGAGATAAGAAGAACAAAGGTAAGATCTCTGTGTACCCGTTTCACCAACATGTGTAAAACACACTCTTTCTAGGTATTAAACTGTGGAACTGATGAAAAGGAATAGTGAAGTCGTATAAAACGTTTCTAACAAAAAGTAATAAAAAGAAAAATATAGTGGAAAAATTGATTTACAGAAATCATGGTGCTCAACACATATTCAACTCTTTCAAGCACAACACATAGTATACTATAGTAAATAATCCTATTAAATTCTACTTTTAAATAATGTTTTTTTTCTCAGAAGTGTGTGCTGTAGATGTATTTATGTCTCTAAACATTATCTTAATGACCTCTGAACTCCTTTCAAACAACCCTACATCCCTTACTAGTTTTTTACTACCGTCCTTGTCATCATTCCTGATGTTGTCTAAGCAGAGACTCTCACATTTGTATCTTTACCCTCCTGTTTGCTTCTTCAACCCTTTGCCTTGATGCCTATAATAAATACCTTAAATATTTTACATATGGCTGATGATTTACTAGCCTTTGGTAAATTTGTGGACGTTCCAGCGCTCTGAACCTGGTCCCAAGTCAATGTATTTCAAAAAGACAAACCAAAAGAGAATGGAAACAACTCTTACAGCCACCTAGCTGGTTTTCAAAACTGTCAAGTGAATTTATTTTAATTTAATTTGTGCCTGTGTTTTTTGCTATATGTATAAACACCAACCTCATGAGTCCGTGTTTAGAGCTACAATAAGACAAAACTTTCCATATGATCTGTTCTGAGTACAGTTAAGCTTATGTTGCATATATTTCATCTTTAATCCGTGCCTAAATTCAGCCCAACTACTGCCGTGCCTAATGCCCCATGTCTCTAGAGTCGTGCCAGGGAGCCTGCTGTTGATATGTGGCATCAAGTCCACTGCTGATCCGGTTGATCCTTTGATACAGTTGAGACACATAAGGACAAAAAAGGAGAGTCAGACTGCAAGAACAACAACCGGACAACCCCAGAGGTCCACGCACAGACTGAACAGAGCAGTTTAGGAGTTAATTAAAGGGGACCTACACATTGCTAAACCAAACCAACTAAATAAACACATTAAAATGCATCTTCACTTATTTAATGAACAGTGCCTGGAGTTCCCTCATAGTTAAGGTGGCCTGGGTGTCTTAAGAAATGTAATTTATTTTACTTGAAAAGGCCATTATGCCAATAATTCATCTTCCATCATGCTTTGATCCCCGTATATCACTCTCCCAAAAAACTTATGGACGTGTCACGACAAGACCATCACAAGGATCAATGATAATTTGGTGCACATCCCAGCTCTGGCTCCTCAGCTCTTAGCTGCAGAAATTAAACCATGTGCTCTATGCTCACTCATTCTGCCATCAGTCAGTTCCATATGACTGCTAAAAACACCCATCCCTGTCCATGGATCTTCTCTGCTGGTGCTTGTTCCAGCAGCAGTGGCCTCTATTAGCCATAATTACCTTGCATCTTTTGCTGTATACAGACTAGTGAACTACTGTGCCATTACTCTGTGATGTTTCTCCCAAATATTTTTCCCCAATGAGCAGCAAGAAAGCACAAGCAGGTCTTTAGATTATGAGGTCACCTACTAAGATGTTCCTTGCACAGACCTGCTGAAAATTCTGATAACTTCTACTGAAGAAAGATGTTTCTCCCCAAACCAGAAACACCAAACAGACATTGAGATGGACACGTAGTTCAAAATAATCATAGTAATCATAGGAGTATTTAGTAAGTATGTAACGTGTAGTAATGTTTAATAAGGAACTCTTTGGACGGATGTCACAAACAATGAATATTGATGGCCAAGGATGATGTGCTTCCACGGCAGACGGAGGTACATCTACAGATGAAGAACAAAACTTTGGAAGAGTGTAGACATGTAGATAAGATAATGAGTGAACAAACTCAGGCTACTAAATGTTACAGTGTGAACTGTAGACCCTGTAGACCCAGACCTCTTTCATTTGCAAAAATAAATACTTAGGCTTGATAGCGAAACCTTAACCAAAGCGAGAAACAGCAGGTAACGGTGCCTGGGAAAACAATTACATTTTGTTAAGGAAAAAACACAAGTGAGATTATACCCCGAACAAAGCATCAAAAGTGTTATTTAGTTCGCCAGCTGCTGTGGACCCTGGGGATATGACGCAAACCGGCTGCACCTGCAAGACTAGTGGTAATATGCAAAGAGTGAACCCACATCAGCTCTCCGGGTAAAACACAAGATTTCATCAAGAAGATCAAAAGAGACAAGGGTAAGAGCAAAGCCGAGTACACTACAGTGACAGAACTTCGTCTGGGTGTTGTAGTTGTAAAAAAAAATGCAACTTTAGGGATATTTCTGAAAAAATAAGTTGTCTTAAAGGTCCGGGGATATCTACTTATAAAAACTATGTCAGTTATATTGCTTCTTTGTTAAAGTTAAAGTCCACCCACAATGCCAACAGAGATGCAGGGCCTGAAGATCACAGGGATTCAATACATTGTCCCTTGCGCACAGAGATTTCTCCAGATCCTCTGAATAATTTGCTGATATCGTGCGCTGTAAATTATGGCATACTCAAAGTCTCTGCAATTTTGTGTTGAGGGAAATTATTCTGACAATTTTCCACAACTTGTAAATGTATTTCTTTTCTTTTTTTTAAATTGGTGAACCTTTTCCCATCTGTACTTCTTATATACTTCTTATATACTCTGCCTCTCTATTCAAAAGATGCTCTTTTTATACCCAGTCATGTTATTGATCTGTTTCCAGTTGACGTAATTAGTTGCAAAATCTTCCTTCAGCTGTTTCCTTTTAGTACCACTTACTTTTCCAGGCTTATGTTCCATCCCATCTCGACTTTTTGAGACGAGTTGTTGCCATCAAATTCAAAATTAGTTTTTTTTTTTTCTTTTCTTTTTTTAACAAAACAGCAAAATGTGTCATGTTAAAAATCTGATATCTTTTCTTTGTTCTATTGTGGATACATTGTGGTTTTATAAGATTAGCGAATCATTTCACTCTGTTTTTCATTTACATTTTAAACAGCCTCATGACTTCGATGGAATTGGGGTTGTAAAACAAATATTAGCGATGTAGTTTGCACTTTTTATTTCAAATTTGAATATGGGCTGTCACAGGAGGGAGAGCAGATTGTATCGATGTAAACAATGATACAGGTTCCCTAGGAATTGATTACCTTGAACAATTGCTAGTAAATCAGGAGCAGCCTTGACAGGATGGGGGAGTTATCACCCTGAAGCTCCGAGTTAGAGACCTCCGTCCGACACTAAATCTACCTACAAAATCTGACTTGAGAGGAAGGGGGATCTGACATTTCAGTGTGTGTGTGTGTGTGTGTGTGTGTGTGTGTGTGTGTGTGTGTGTGTGTGTGTGTGTGTGTGTGTGTGTGTGTGTGTGTACTTGCGTGTTGGGGGAGGGGTAAATGGAGGAGTGGGGGGTTAAAGTGAGAAAAAAAGTGAGACAGTGACAGACTGAAGAAAAAGTGAAGAAAAGGGGGTGGGGATTGGTCGGGTGCAGTCCCCCCCCACCCTTGCAAAAAACCAAATATGAGTCTAAACCTCATCAATCCACTTTAAAATATTTACTTTTAAACATGAGCTAGTCTGAATAATTCGTGCACAGTTGGTGCAAATGGCGATCCTGTTGGTTGGAGTTAGGGTTTTCATTGCAGTGACTAATAGGGCTTCACAGTTTTGCCCTTTTCAGTGGGATCTGCCCTCAGCTGCTAAACACACACAAGCCCTCCTCTGTAGCTGCGGCTGACGTCAACCGTCACTTAGCAACAGCCTTTTGGTGTAAAAGCAGCAGTGCTGACACCGTTTTCAAAAGAGGCGCACACAGAGAAACAGAAAGAAACTCAGAGAGAATGAGAAACACGTACTGAACGAGAGAAAAGACGAGGGAGAAAGATTGCAAGGCAAAAAATGATAATTGTAAGAACTAATCACCACCAAAAGCTGAAAACACTTTAAGAACATTGGAGGAAAAGATTAGGTTATGTCAATAAAGTTGTCTGGAGACTATTAACAGTCAGTAAACCCCAAGGCATGTGCTCTTTTACGTTAAACTAAAATTTATTACATCCTTAACCTCTCCTTCTCCACGCTTAAATTCTCACAGGGGGCTCCCAACAGCTATGTCACAGCAGTCGAATTTAACCCTACCCCACTGCTCGTGACCACACTGCTCACACACCATCACTGGACTGAGCAAACAGCCAGCACGTGAAAAGTTCAGCTACCTCAGCCTGAACCTAAAAAGCAACGCCACCTAAAATGTTTGCATTGTTGGGAACCTCGTGGTGTATTTAAAAAAATCTGTGCTGAAAAATCTCCACTAACATTTTTAATTCTTGTATTATTTATCCCATCCAGGAGTTTTTACACATGCCCTTTTCGTGTAGCGAAGATATGCAAAGTATGGGAGGCTGGGCACGACAGTTGCAGATTTTTTTTCCCCCTTTTTTTTTTAATGGCCCAGATTTATCTGATGCCAATGGCTCTGCATTGCTCTGACCAGTCCAGCATTCTGGGCCTCAACAACACGCAAACAGCAACAAATAAGCTTTGTATAGATAATAATGCAGGCTGAGACAAAGTCGGGACAGCACATTAAGGCTCATTAGAGACAAATAAGAAACAGGGGACATGCTGACATAACTAATCCTTCAAATAACTGTAATTTATTGTTAATCTTGTAAACAAAATGTAAAAAAATAAAAATAAATACAACAACAATGACAAAAACAAAAGAAAATCAAAGAATAAATTCATATTTTTGTCAGCCCCCTTTTAGACGGTCACTCCTCAGACACCAGAGTCATTAGGCTAAGCTCTGGTAGACCTATCATGAAAACTAAAGAGCTGCAAGCTAATTGCTGGTGATCATGACGCAAACGGTTTCCAGGGTAACCCGAGTTTTGGAGTACCCGCTCCAGCATTTCCTCATCTGTTTGCACTCACACCAGCAGGCTGACAATGCAGTCGCTGCATCCTGTTTCACTCTGCAGTCAGCCAAACACAGCGCCTCGCACAAGTTAACCCTTTCTAACAGTTCATCGCCGCTGCGATGAGAAATTAAAAGCAGCTACGCAAACTAGTTTTGACTTTAAAGAAATCGGGCTGGGAGAAGAATTCACAGAAGCTATCACGGCAGCCCATCTGGAGCCAATCACAAAAAGCAAGAGTTTTAACCAGTGCAATTCCCAACAGAGGGCTTGCAAATTATACACATTTCAAATCATGGGTTAGAAACACCTGAAAAATCTCTATCACTTATGCGGACAATATTATTGATTTATTTAATAATTATAAAATTGTTACCTATATTATGAAAGCTACCTGTGGAATCAGTAAAAAGTTGCTAAGCTGAGAATTGGGACATCTTGGTCTTGATATCGTAACTGTTACACAATCTCCTAAACACACAGTTTACCCTCATGTATCACTCTCCTTCAGTTCAACAGAGGCTCAGATTGGCTCACATTTTGTCACAGAGAAATATCACAATAATATTAACATGAAGACTTTGACTAAAAATAATCATTTAGAAACCAAGAAAACACAATTCCAATATTTGAAAACTATTTCAGTTTGTCTTGGGTTGAGTGGGGGAAAAAAGTTTTTTTTATACTATACGCACCTACTACTAAAATATATAAAATGCAAATTAAGACAAAAATCCAAATTATCGCAAGTATTTTAAATTATTTTGTAAGTAAGCAAAAAAAAAAGTATACGGGCAACAATATTAAACTACATATCAGTGCTGTCGTAAGTGTTCATCATGCATCCTCTGTAAAATATCAGGCCCTGAGTGGCACATCACAACCAGTGAGACTTCATTTGATGATCTTTAGAAATATGTGCTTTTTTTCACACTTTCTACCAAACTGACAAAGATTTGGAATATACACAGTGCTTGTTTCCACATGCAGTCCACACACACACACACACACACACACACACACACACTACTCCTGAATTTAATACACATTACTCAGACAGTGGTTCAGTTTTGATACAACAGCAAATCAAAGGGGGGGGAAAACTAGACATGCATCAAGGCTTTACATCTCCACAAACAAGACATAAAGAGGCTAAAGACGTGTAACAGTAAAAACACTGCACCACGTATTTCACCACGATTTGATCTGTGGATCAACCACGTTTAGGCCCGAGCTGATTACAAGCACTGATTCTCCAACACATACGTGACTGCTTTTCTGAAAATACTGATAAGGCAGGATTTGCTCAAAGTAAACATTAACTTACTTATTCAGTACACAGTGCTTACAGAATTAAATAAACCTCCAGAAAAATATATGTATATATCAAAGCAAAGTATAATTACAGATAAACATATTATTTCTATATATTTTGCATAAGTTGATATGAAGTATACTCTTTCTTTTTTTTTGCGGCACCTTTTTCCCACCAAAACACACTTCCTATTGCACACTGTTTAAAGACTGAGTGCTTCGCTCTTTCTCATCGCTGCTGGAGGCAGACATTATATGCCACCAGGCAATTAATAAGACTTGTAATCCCCACCCCCCACCCCCCTTCCCCCCCGCAATAACCCTGTTGTACGTCACTTGGTTGTGACGTCAATGTTATATCATTCCACATGGCTTTACAGCAAGCTAACGTGACAGCTGAGAGCTGCTCTGCGTTTTCACTGCTCTCCCTCTAACCTTTCTCTCTACTGCCTGCTTCTCTATTCTTGTCTGGATGGCGGGGGTTGCGCTTTTGGGGGGGTTAGTTAAGTGTATTATTTACTTCTTCTTGCCCCCGTGAAGTGGTGACCACACATAAAAGGGCTGTCTCCCTGAATTCAACATTGCCCTGCTAATACAGCCTCTGAGGACTTAGTCATGAAGCAGAGCTTTTAGATTTCTGCCATGAAAGCCCAAATACATTAATCCTACTTTTAAAAAAAATTAAGCGTACTTTATTCTCTCAAAGTACCTCACTGGATGTCACGGACGCACGCTGACAGAGAGGGTTGGACAATAAAATCATTGTTTTGGAAAACAGTCATTGGAGATAAATTGTTTTAAAGACCCATAACCAAATACGGAGCGGTTAATATAAATTTTCACTTGGTTTGTGGGTTCTTGGGTTTGTTTGTTTTTTTCCACCCCGTGACCCTTATGACTATAAGACAGTCTCAAAGTGCAAGACTGATCCAACAATGAAATTAGCGAAATATAGTTTTTACTAAGTCAGATTGAAATAATTGATATGTTTAAAATATCTATTAAAGAAGAATTTAACACACACACTTAACACAGTAAATCAAAGATTCCGTGAGCCGGGCAACTGCAGTTAACCCACAGAGCTTTGGCAGGTTTTAAGTGACAAAACGTAAAACTGAGAACACAAGTTAACATTAACTGAAACTAAAACCAGTCTAAAATTCATAGTCTGAATTTAGGGTGACAGCAACCGCAAAGGGTTTTCCTTTCTTGTCAATCTGACACATTCAAGGATCACACGTTACAAAAAAACGTGTTCTCAACTCGTAACAGAAACCGTTCCCATACAGTAACAAGCAGCGACAGCTGAGAAATTGGCTTTCAACAATAGCCTTGGCTAACACTAGTGTAGTGTGTGTCATTTTTGCGCTTGCACTCTACCTGAGAGCACTTAAAAAACAACAAATAACATTTACAAAGGTAGTAAGCAGTACACAGTTTACAATAAAAAAAGTTCATGATTTGCGTGGACACAAGTCACCCAGGTGAACAGTGAATGTGCTTAAAAGACTTCAGAGTCAGAGGTGTTACATTGCTAACATACTACACCAGTTTGGAAGTTCAGTCTTTTCAAAATAAAACTCTTCCAAAGCCTGTCACTTATGGTAATGAACCAGTAATTACAAATTAGTAGGTTACTAAAACAAAATGCCTCTAAAAGGAAACGTTTCATTTTCTTTGCACAACTCTGTCATACAGGACACGTTTCCACTTTACTCCATATAAATGGACACCGAGTCAGAGAAGGCTTCAGCTATTCCTAATTTTATTTAGAAAGTTTGACTTTGCATTTTTTGCAATATTGAAATGTGTAAACTGCTTCAGATTATACATTCAGACTTGAGGTGAACAGATTTTTTTAAAAAGGTAATAATATTTGACTGGACATGCTGACATACCCACATTTCCATTTTCCATTCACACACATGATTTTTCAATTGTTAAACAAGTTGCCACACCAGGACGCTCATTTTTTCAGCCAGTCATGATACTTAACTTACTTTTGTATTGAAGTCCATCAAATATTTTTTAGGACAACAATCCTTTCAGTCTCTTATTGCCCATTTCCCCAACATTTGTAAAATTAGTAATAATTCGTTTTCAAATGACAACTTTTATTAATTGAAATTTAGGGACTGAATGATTTGTAAATTGACATTTGTAAATATTGAATTCCAAATTTAATTGGAAACACAATTGTAAATCCTAATTTTTGCTATCTAATAAACCAATGTCTGCAAGTCCACTAGGGTCCGCTCGGGTCAGGGTGACATAAATTCTGTCATCAGACAGTGAGTGCAAAACTCCTTTCAGATATGCCTGCTGGTTTTTTAGGGGTTTTTCCTGGAGAATTTACATTGCAATGGACCAATTAAGCCTGCGCCTCAGGCGACCGACTTCAAAAAACTATAACAGGAATAACTCCTAAGCTGTTGGTTCTCTCAGGACTGCAGTGGAGTGCAGTCAGGACCTAACAGTGCATTTCCTAAGTTCAATTCAAGGTATTCTACAGCAGTCTAAAATTCCTAACTTTACCTTTAAGAAACAACATTGATAGCTTTTGTCTAAACATTAAAGAGATACTAGCCCATAAACTACATTCTATCATTTTGTCTACACAACTGTTAACCAACTTCTGGTACTGTAACGTACCAGAAGTTGGAATAATTACTTCAAGTGGCTGGAGACTTTGTGAGCAATACTTGGTGGACGACATAACGCTTTAAAAGAAAAACATCTTAAAGCTTTAAGGTTAAAACAATATGTTCATAAATGTATCCTCAAATTTAACCCACAGAAGTGATTTGTAAACGAGGCTACAAACGGCTTTTATTACCATGTTTTTACACGTACTGTTCCACCTCCACCAGAGTAAGGCCTGCGGTGGAAATATAATGCAAGCCTACAGAAATAAAAAATTTGAGAGCCAGATACATAAACAATATGTGCACACCAAAAAACTGTGTACACTGTTTTATACACATAAAGTGTTACGTTTTGTTGTTTTGGTTTTTTAGGAGAAAGCCGCTAGAGCGTGCATACCTCAGACAGTACTTGTTATATACATACATTTGAGGCGTGAGGTGTAAAATAAAAATAAGGCCTTGCCTAATAAGCCAAATGGATATAGAAGTATATATCATTATAGTCATATCTTAGTCATAATAAAGAAAAATCAATGATTAATTAAAAAATTAAAACTGACTTTACTCATTTGAATACTTTGCAATTGTCATCATTTATTTAAATAAAATTTAAATAAAGAGAAGGCAGGCAAAGAAGGCAGTAAAAAAACCCTAACATAGAGAAAAACAATGTTTCTCGCTCATAAACAGTGATATGAAAATAAGTTATTACTGTGTGATGAAAACATACGGATATATTTTATATAGAAAGACACAATTATGTCTCTCCTCTTATGAGGCGTGATCAAAAAGTTTTGGGAATGAGCCCATAAAGATCAAAAACCATACGTAACTCTAATATGACCAATGACCCATGTTAACAACATCTCGTCGTACATCTCTCACTTTAAAACATTTGCTTTTTTTATTGCTTCCTGGAAGTCCAATTACAACCTATTTCATTGTGCACTCTGCAACCTCATCATGGACCTCTTGGAAAGGACACACAGCAAAGAAAGAAATTTTATATAAACAAACCCAACATCTGTTGATAAGAGCTGGATATTTGGTCAAACGACAAAAAGAACACACTGGACCTGGCGTGTAGCCACAAATATGTGAAGGTAACATTTTGTTTTCAACATTCATCATTGTCTCCCAGAGTCAGATTATAATCCCGTAGTTTCTACTGTGAGGTCCTCACATGTCTTAGACAGAACATCCAGCAGAAACAACGTCAACCATCCGGGAAACACACAGTGCTGAGTAAAGTATGATTTTTGGCTGCATCAACAAACGTGTTGCCATAGTTGCCAGATTTGTTTCCCTGTGATTTTAATATTTTATCTTTATAGGCCCAGGCACATCTGAGTGTAAGAGCTGTGAGTCAGCTTTTGATGATGATGATTTAGTACCTAAAAAGGGAGTTACTTTAACAACCTCCAACAAAGCACGGGAATTTGGCTGGGTGAAGACACACTTTTTACCCCACTCGAGGAAAAACCACACCGTTGACTACAAACAGGCTTTGAAGGAGCAGATACTACCCGCTGGTGATGTGCAACTGAAATATGTAAACAAATGACCCCATCAAGCGCCATAGGAGTGCTCGTTATGTGACAGGAAGAGCCAAAAGTGGATGGAAATAACTGATATGGTTATATAGTGATATACATTTTTCAGTTGTATTATGTGATAGTATTATGCAGACTCCCTACGAGTTACAAGGTTAAGTTACTTTAGTTATTGTTAACTTAAAAGCACAAAAGTTGTTATTTTATGCATTCAATTAAAATTTTCAGGGAAAATCCAGCCAAGGTTGCTTTTGTGCTTACATTTAACATGCTTATATATGTTTTGTCACTGGATATAATCTTCTCTCATTACTATTGCAATATAATGCTGCAGCAGCTATGAACACACAAATTAGGAAGTTTGTCATCAATGACATTAGCTCGTTGGAAAAAAAAAACATGGAAAATACCCTTGGTTTACTTACACTTATTGTAAGCACCAATAAAACATTATTCAATATCTGCTTCTTATTGTTGTTCGAAACATGCACCTAAAAAGGTATAAATATATATCTTGCGCATGGACACTATTTATACCGCTGGTGTCTCTTAGGAGTCTAAAGCTGCCTTTTTTAAGGGTATTCATGATGGAACAAGACTAATAACAATGGTGCGTTATTGATAGCATATCTGCTAGTTCAATCGCGACTTTTAAAAAAACTTCTTACTATTGTGAACAGATGAATTACAGAAAGACTAAAGCCTCTTTTTGATTTTTCTCACAGACTCCGCTAAAGTCCACCAACACAGGATATAGATGAGTGTCGACTTTGCAAAATTCCACTTGATGACAAAAAACAGCCACTGATGTGTGTTACATTCTTCTTCTTCTTTTTACACAAGCAGTATCATAACGTAAAAATACGTGTAAAATACACATACGTTGAAAGAAATTTAAAATGTGAAGCATCAACTGGAATGTCCTCTATCTGCTCCATTATTTTCTGCACTGCCACAGTTATAAAATGGTCTTGTATCAGAGATTTTAAAAAAAAGGGAAGCTGTGTTTACATCATTATGTGTTTTGTTAAAGGTTGTTGGCCGTGGGTTTAAGCCCTGACGAGCCCCATTTCATTAATGGAACTGTTATACATGATGGTGCAAAAAGCGCTGATGCTGAAGTTAGCTCTAATAAAGTACATAATGGTTCCAATCAACATACAGTTTTGCGTGCCATGAAGGAGCATGATAGCATGCAAGTACGATCTGAGAATGAGTGTAATGTTCCGTTTTGAGATTTGAATGGACAATTTGAATATCTTTACTCTGACTCTGGTCGCGCACTCATGTCTGTAGTTCGGATCCAGAGCATCTTGACTTGTGTCTGCATTAGGGTTGAACTTTAAACATCAGTTTTCCCAAGGCGATAGACATTTATATTGAAAACCACATGTTGCTGCAAACAGAAAAACAACCTCCTCTCTTTGCAACTGAAAGACAGAAACCAGTACCTTAGTCAGAAATGCAGAACTGCTACAAACTGAACTGTTCTGTGAAAATAAATAACATGTTTGACATTACCAGTGAACCCTAAGTGTTTTATGTGTCTCTGTATTTTTCTTTTTTTTTTTTTAATCTGCATCTGACACAGAAACGGTCAGGTCTTTAAATCATTAATTATTACTTATGTGCAATATAAAACAGACACAAACATCCCTGATAGCTCTTCACTACACACTCACTCACACATTGACAACTAACTGGCAATCCAGCCTTTAATTCACCTGACTGGCATGTGTCCATGCGGCAGATGGAGAGCACTTAAGCTGTTTGTCTCTTCTAGTCACAAAGAAAAACTCTTTGCTTTAGTGTTAGCTGGTAGAGAGGCCAGGACAGTGTGATGATAACATGTGGGAACTAAAGTTTATTTTAATTATCTTGATTATTAATTTGATAATTCGCAATCAGTGTCCCGTTTATATTTTTTAGCTGAAAGCAGTATTGCACCAAAAATTTTGAAGTACCGCCTGCTGTAAATTCCTACCTGCAGAAAGCCTAAAAGCTAACTGCACGCACACAACAAGGCAACAGTTCTTTGCTTTTGTTTGTTTGTTTGCTTCTAAATTTTTAAATGAATCTATTATTGAGAGATTACAGAATAATTGTGAGTTTTCTGACTCAAAAAAGCAATATAAAACCAAATCTTGACTTTGTAAATTTCCACTTCTATTCAAATATTTGTCCAAAAATATTTAAGGTCAATTCTTATAAATAACAACACAATAACAAAATGAAAAGCTGGCAAATGCTGGAGCTGAGGCCTTAATCCCAAAGCCTAATTCACAGAGATCACAACCTACGCATGTAACTGTTCACTTCTTCATCATTTTCAGCAACACGCAAGGTGCATTCAACTTTTAGATGCTCCGTTTGAGGCCTAGGGCAATGTGACTATCAGGCTTCTCACAGCACACAACACAATGAGGTTAAAAACAACTACTGGAAATAGCACAACTGAGACAAACTGGACATATATTTTTAGTTCTCTTATCATTTCTAACAAACCTCGAAGGACACAAAACAATGTGTGTGAACTGATGGCTTGGCATCCACTAAAGAATAGCACTGGCAACAATAATGTTGGCATTTGTCTACACTGCCTACACTTAAATTAAGGCGACGGGCGGCTTAAGCTGTTTGCTCCCAACATATTGCATGCAACCTGATAGTCTTCATTTTGTACCCATATCACTCCATGTGGGTGTATCAGTTTTCAGAAGTGCTGCAAAGTGGAAAGGAACACCGCAGGCTCTGCTGTGGGATTGTGGACACTGAAAGACTCCAGTGCGTGCTCGCCATCATTTTGTGTTGTTGACTGTTTGTCATGTGGGACTGAGCCCACATCACTTGCTTTGTTGCTGGCTGTGCTGTTATGCTGCCAGCAGGATGTTGACGTGCACTTGCATTTCATGGCTTGTGTGCCACATGAGCTCTTCGGTGAGGACATTCCCAAGAAAATGTGGAGAGACAGCACTGAAGTTTTGTATTCGAGTGCACTTCAAACCAATGGTAACATTGTGTTGCAGG
>VURO01018818.1:0-12370 GCA_015108175.1 Pelvicachromis taeniatus | reverse complement strand
AATAATTCATGAATTTATGTACAAAGTGACCATAATGAACAAAGTCATGATTATTATTTTTTGATCAAAATGTTCTCACTCACCACAGATAGATATCCTCTCCTCTTTGGAGACATCACTGACGTTGTTCCTGACTGAGCAGACCAGATGTCCTGAGACGTGCTGTTTCAGAGTGATGATGTTAGTCTCATTGTTTACAGACTGGAGCTCAGCATCTGTCAGTGTGCGTCCATCCAGAGTCCAGCTGTACTGAGGACTGTCCCCTCCCTCAGAGGAGCAGGACACCCTCCTCTCTCCCTGGGACAGACACTCAGAGACCAGCAGGACAGAGGACACAGGAGCTGAGAGAAACACACACAGATCAGTTTAGATTTAAAAATCAGAATCTTGGTCATTCTGTATAGTCTTTAATAAAAAACTGTCTGAAATTTTGTGAGATATATTATATAGCTTACCAAAGCAATATAACATTTCTATTAATTTTAATTAGTTCCCTTCAGGGAAACCATTATAAAAGGAATTACCTTGAATAAACAACTGTAAAGTTCGCTCGTCTGATGCTATTCCATCTGAATCAAAGGTTTGAAGGGTATAATTACTGCTGTCATTCCTGCTCAGGTTAGGGATCCTAAATGTTCCATTAATTAAAAAAAAGACAAATCTTTGTCCTTCAACATTAGGAAGAACTTTATTATCTCTGACATTTAGTATTTTAAATGACTTTTTTAACAATTGGTATTTAGATTTTTTTGAGGCATTGTCCAACAGCTGGATGTCCACATTTCCACCTAAAGCTCCATAACATTGAGCTCCGTGCTGTGTAATGTCACAGCAAGTTTCCACACCTGCAAATAAAAACAAAAAGTTTTAAAAATTTAGGAGTATTCAGTTCCTGCCAGAAGGATTGTGGCAGCTTTTGAAAATGTTTACCTAAAACAGTCATAGACATTTTGTGCCTACTGTCTGTCTTACTTCACACTATGTTGTTGTACTGTTGTACTAGTTATGACTGTGGATTGACAATAAAGAGCTATCTCTTCCCTCTGTCTCGTAAAGAAATATTTAGTGGCATGCCGATGAACACTACACAGGTTTATGACTCAAACACAGCTAGGGTTCAGCACTAGTTTCCTTGGGCTGATCTTTTTCAAGAGGAACATTTGAAAATTCAAATGAAAAAAATGACTTAATTTAATTTAGCTGCTGTAGCTTCAGAGTTCTGCTGATGTGCATTTGTTGACTTACTGTCATACCATCAGGATGTTGATGATGATGTGACACTGAATAATTTTGAAAGCCTCTGCTTTCTTTAAACATTTTAAAATGCCTGCTGTAAAATAAGACTGCTTTGTCATTTTCTCTGGAAAATTGCATTTTAATGTTTTAATCAGATTTTCTGATTAAAGAATATCTGATTTCCATTTCTGAAATCCAGAAATGGAAATGGAAGAGAAATTGGAAAAGCAAAGATCTTCTAATCTTGTTTATTTTGACCTTTTACGATTTATTTAATGACTTCATTTCTCAAAGCGGTTGTTTACTTCTTCGTCTTCTTTCAATTTTAACAGCAGCTTGCATCCAAAGATGTTGCACTACTGCCATCTCCTGGGTTTTACTGTTATTTCACTTTCAAATCCTTAGATCCTCTACTGTTGTTTACTTAAACTACATATTCATTTTGAAAGGATCTCAGAATGAGGCTGTGGCAGGGCGTGGTCGGTGGTGCTGCGGCAGGGAAAGCAGACGCACCTGTGCGGCATCGCAATCACGCCTCGCCAGCTTAAGAGCGGGATAGGGTCCTGCCATTGGTCACTGTGGATATGATGTGTTCATGTGTATTCAGCAATCGTGTGCCTCAATAAAGCATGCGTCAAAGCATAAATATGGCGTCGGGTTATTATTATACTTTTACTGAAACACAATAAGTCTAAACTTATGAAAAAAATGTAAAAGTTAACATAAAGTATTACTTATTGATTTTGACTACATTGACAATGGTACCCTTAAAAACATTGTGTTTGCAACATAGAAGATGCAAATGTGCAACGAACCACTTTGTTTTGAGGCGGAGGCATCAGGTTAAATATACAACAATCATAATGCCTGCGTGGTTTTCTCAGCTACCATTACGTAGTTCACATTGTGGTTGAATACTTTGACCCAAATACAGTTATCGAGAGGTCCAAGTTTGTTTCTTCTTTGCTTTTTAATGGCTTCTGATTTACGCGTGTTCTTATCTTCTGTGAAGCATGTTGTTAAGAAAGGTGCTTTGTTAGTAAAGATTATTATTCTAATTGTAATTATTTGTTAAACCTCACCATACCACAGCACAGCTGATGGTGTTAGCCACTGAAGAAAAACCTCACTGAAAACTTTCAACGAGGGCAGATTTCCTGTGACAGAACCACATTTGCTATAGTACTTCTTTTTCACAGCTTAAATGTACTCATTTAATTCAACTAATAATAATCAGTGACCCAAGTGGAAAGTGTCAGTGTGCCTTTAAAGTCTAGTTACTGGGAAATAAAACATGATAAATTGTGAATATGAGTAGCGGTCCATGTGTGGTAAAAATAACTGGAAAAAAGATAGACAAATACTATATCAGCAAATTTTCTGTTCTGTTTTTGCATATGTTCTTTTTTTCCTTTCAGCTTCTATCATTTGTTGCACAAGTGATGTGTACAGTATTTAACAGCTCTACTGCCACGTAATGCTTACATGTCTGATTATCTTTATAATAACATCAAAATACAAAATTATGAGTAAGTTATGTAACTTGCCTTTAACATTTCCATTGTCTTTAACATCCAGGGTGAAATTAATATTTTTTTCTCGGACTCCATCTGAAGTAAAGACCTCAATGCTGTATTGACCTGAATCATTCCTCCTCACGTTTGTGATCTTGATTGTCCCGTTCTTGATTATAAACGTTAGCCTGTTGTTAAATTCCTTGTGTGTCGTTGTTATTGTTTCTTCCTTCAGATTGAACACAGTTATTTTCATGCTGGGAAGCACCTTCAAACACTTCACTTCACGGCCACTAGCATCAGCCACCACTTGGATATACACAGTTCCCTTAAGAAGAGGCGAGCATGGGCATCTGTTTGCATTGAGATCACATGTAGTCTCATCAACTGGAAAGAAAGCTGAAAATGATGCATTCAAAACATGAGCTGAAACTATTCACACTACAAATGTGAATGTTCTGCATTTTTCATGACGACAATCTTACCATGAATTCCTCCTGCTAATAACACAACAATAAGAAACTGTTCCATCCTCTTCATTCATCCACGCTGTGGATTTAATCTTTAAAAAAATAAAGATTATAGAAAAATATTAACAAACGCTGATATGAATGTCATGAACCTCAGCCAAACTGACAGCAAACAGTAAATCGGAGATGATATAGTCACTGTATTTTCACAAAAGCAGGAAATAAAGTGACTCACTTCTACTCGCCAACACAAGTAGAAGTGCCACAAAGAGAAGTGAGGCAGGCTTTTGCCTGTGTGCTCTAATGAACTGATCTTAAGAAATATCCTCAAATGTGAATGAATCGTTTTCCCCAAACTGGTGTAATTACCTGTGCAACGCTCAAACTAGACAATACTCTTTACTGGGGTAAAAGTTTTTTAATGTCATTAAATCATTCACACATGGTCTTAACGTATATATTTTAAGAAAGAACAGGAAACAGTTCAAAATAATCCAGAGGTTAATGTGGGGAGAGCGTTATTGTTTCACGATCTTTACAGAGTGTGCAGGAGAGACAGCTTTCTGAAAGAAAGAGAAATAAACAATAAAGAAGGAATAAAATGTAAATAGTAAAGGGATGCAAATCATTGGCACAACATGAAACTGTGAAACAATGTCCTCTAGACAAAAACAAAACAAAGATTCTTTACCTATAAAAGCAGACAAACTCAGAAGTAATATAACTTGCTTACAGTATTTGAGTAAAGAAAGCAAATTAAAACAATGCAAATTTAAATGTCTCTCTGTAAACTGCTTGTAATGTGTTTAGAATAAATGTATTATAACACATTTTCAGAACTAATTATCAGATTGTCATTACGAATGTATTCAAATTAAACACTGCAGACTCTGCACACTGCAAGCTTTGCAATTTGTCACTTACTTTTAAGTAAGCACAAGGAGTGATTGTGAACATGGATAGAAGAAGATAGGATGATAGGACTTTCTCATGATCAAGAAAGATAGGATGTACATGATATACTTATATTGTAATGGATGCACACAAGAGCACAGGCTAAGGGAGTAACACATAATGAAGCACTCAGCTGGAAATGAGAAAAATCATCTGTGAGAAAAGCGAACGACAGAAGTACTTCCTGCATTATAGAGCAGCGCTGGAACCTTCAACTCTGAGGGGGTTGCAGTAAAACTGTCTGAATGATATGGCAGCTACTTTAACTATTGTTTTACATACTTCCTCTTACTCTGTCCTAAAAATGGAAGAGAGTACTATGTTTATGCACACCTTTCCACAAAAGGTCCTGTTTTCTCAAATAAGAGGTTGAAAATATATTGAGCATAGACATAAGACATGCATTTGATACATTTTTATACATTTTTATACTCTTCAGTTTGAAACAATGTAAACAGAATAGTGAGGAGGACAATCCCAATAAAGGAAATGAAGTTTGGTACATGTCATTACAACTGATGTCATACTGACACAATCATAGAGAAAAGACTGGAGGAACAGAAAAGCATCACAAAAGGGAACTACTAAAAACCAAACAATCCCAAACTTAGCTCGAAACTAAAGAAACAAAAAACAAAGAAACCAAAAAAGTATCAATCAACATGAATGAACAGAAGACCGTAACCAACACAGAGTTAGAACAAATCCCTGGTCAAAACCACAAGAAATCATAAACACATAAAAACTCAGAACATGACATTATGCTGATCACAATCCAAGTGTTTAGTTACCTGGCTGTTTTCCAAATTCTGTATCTTTTCTGCAGGGAGCCTGTGCGTGCATGCTTATACAAAGGTTTGATGTTGTACAAGATCTCCAGCCTGGGTGATTCTTTTCCTTCATTGATGGTTTCCAACACATTATGTCCATCACACCTCTCAGTGAGGGACTCATCACAACCTGCTAATCCATTTAGTGTGGGATACCAGACAGTAATGTGTACCAGTGCTTTGCTCACCCTCCTCTTTGAGCGTAATACTGTGATCTGGTCAAAGGGCAGGCAGCTGGGTTGGTACAGTCAGATGATGGATGGATAGAGTCAGATGAGTGTGGGACTCCAGTGTGCATTTTGTCATGTTCTGGAACAAGCTGACAGGTGGCAAGCTGGCAGGTTTAAAGTGTTTATTTTTAATGAGTGATTTGCTTGGATTGAAGGCAGTGTGTAAGGGAATTCAGTGGCACTGCAGACTGACACACAGGAGCTTCATTAGAGGGGAATGAAGCAAAAAGCCAGTGGATGGTTAACAGCCTTACTTGAATCAAGAGTGAGTGGAGCATTGGAGGTAGTCTATGGGCAGCTAGATTAGAAAGGTTTCTGTGAAAGTACAGAGGAAGTAACTATGAGAACTGAGAAGAAACTGGGTTAGCCCAAAACAGGCCTTTGCAGGCAACAGGTAACAGAAGTGACTTTATGTTTCCCATTATGATGGCAACTATGGAGAGAAAAATGTCTCAAACCTGAATAAATACTAATCATTTACGTACAATTTATAACGTTCAAGTAGTTTAAGTAGATCTGCCCCTGGTATTTATTCAGGTTTGGATGTACACAATTGTAAAATAGTTTTACGTGTTGGCTAATTGCTTCACATTTGTGTGGATTGAAGAACGCGCGTGTAAGTCCTCAAAAGTTACACATAAATCATTGTACACATTTGTTAAGCCTAGTTTATGATTTTGAGTCATATCGTACACATTTACAATTTGTATGAGAAAAATGTCTCTTAATAATGATGTGTCCTTGGAACATTTAAACCTACTGTGAGGGGATAGTACCTGCAGTTGAACCTGTGGGTAAATCATGGCTCGTTGTATTAATTTAACTCTGATACAAATGCCTTTCCAGGTCTGAGGTAAAACTGAAAGCAGCCATGTGTTTTGGCACAGCCACAAATCATCAGCAACTTTTGATCTAGATTTTGCAGCAGAGTGACAGATGAGCACTGCCGTTGCCATGGTTCCTGTGATGCTTTGAACCACATAAACTTGCATGTATTTAGTGTATTGTCAATAAATCGGTGTACAGTGAGACTCAGGGTGGAAATTTCCCTCATAAGATGTTGCAAAGGGCTCCTTAAACACTTGAATGGCAGGTTAAGTGACCTAAAAACCTATGAAAAGCTACACCTCCATCCTCACTGAGGCTCCAAACTGTCTGCCTCATTTGTGCTGTTGTAATGTAGATCATATTTGTTTTAGCTTTAAACCTTGAATGCTTTGAATAATTTGAGGTACAACATGGCTAGTCTACAAAAAAGTGAACAACAGAATGTTAAAGTTTTGAGTGTTCAGTTCTTATCAGTAAGACTGCAGTAGGAGTTGCAAATGCTGACCTAAAACAGAAATAGTAGTTTTGTGGCTCCCATCTGTCTCAGTTTAGACCATACAAACAAGTATTTACTGCCATACAAATGAGCATTACACAGGTCTGTGACTCAAACATAGTTAGGGTTCAGCCAACAGTGGTATTTTCACAATAAGAAAGAATATTTATTATAAACAGTATAGTAGCTGTTTTTTCTCTGTAATGTTCCTGATGTGAAGCTCCTCTCACTTCCTCTTCTCTAGTTAAATCATCCAATACTATTTATATGATTTAGAGAAACATGATGCTTCGCATGTATGTTTTGCATAGCTTTGCTCGTGCAAACATTATTTTCATTAAAATATTTACGTTTTTTTTTTTAAAAGAAAGAAAAAAGAAAACAAGAGTTTCACTGAATGGTTCACTGAACTTATCTGTAAGCAAAAGCAGCACCTCTGTAATCCAGTAGAGGGAAACCTGACACCAAACAGTCTCATGCGTACTAATGACACGTTAGCTCCTATTTTGATGCCGTCAATGCAGCAACAGAGCTACAGATAACAATAACAATAACAATATTACAATGGTGTAAAACCAATGAATGTTTTAAATTTGATAATTATATACAAAATCTTTGTCTTCTGGTGTACTTAAAAAGACACATTTGGCTAGTATTGCATTAATTATTCACATTCACATTCTACTTTTCACATTCTAGATCTAATTGCATTGCCATTGTTGGAATTTTATTTTATTATTAACTGCTAAATCACATAGTCATGTCTCCGAGAGTGAAAAGCCCTCATCAAGAATTCAGATTTACTCACTGGCTGAAAAAACACACTGATGATGTATAAAACAATAGTATTAACACAGTGTCATGTGTAAAAAGGGGAAAGCTTCACCATGAGAAACCCTCAGTAGCGTCACCGTCAATCCAACTACAGCTTTTATCTCTTCTCACTGGACAGTGTGTGTTGATGCAGTCAGCAGGGTCAGAGTGCGTCCTCACTTGTGACAGTTTAAGAAGAAAGAGTGATTATTCATAATCATACTGATTGGAAGGTTAGTGGTTTGATCCCTGGCTCCCCTAGTCTGCATGCCAAATATCCTTGGGCAAGATACTAACCCCAAGTTGCTCTCTGATGCATCCATCGGCGTATGAATGTGTGAGTGTGAATGTTAGTTTAAAAAGCACTAAAGCATAGAACAAAGTGCTTGTATGAATGGGTGTGATAGGGTGAATGAGGCATGTTGTATAGAGCGCTTTGAGTACTCCGGGAGAGTAGAAAAGTGCTATATAAGTATCAGTCCATTTAATACATTAATTTTCTTTTAGTTATGTGGACCAGTGGTCATCAAAATCTAATACCACAGGTGCAATAAAAGGACTCCCAATCACCTACAGTCAAAACACAGGTTCCATGTTTCTCTGTTAAGGCAGCAGGCAACCTTCAGACAAACTCTCCTTTACACAGATGCAAACAGGCACCTGCTACACTGACCACGTTTCCTGTTCGTGACCAGTTTCAGATCAAAACATCCAAATTTAGACCTGCGGGATGTGACTACTTTCACAGTATTTTAGTACTAACTGAAAGCAGTTGTCATTATTAGCATTTCTGGTTATTCCTGATCATGTTCAGATAAGAATGTGTGAACTCAAACCAAGCAAGATGTGACTAGAATACAAATGCACAGAAAGAAGCATTAAATGTTTAATCATTTTAGAGTTTTTCTATCAATAATGTTGATAAAATATTGAAGTGAAAAAGAAACAAAGTAATTATCATTCATCATTCAACCATTGCAAAGTCATCAGCATTCATAAATATGTCTGCACAAAAGCAACGTGTATTAATATGTAGTAAATTAAAATTCTGCAAAAATCTTTAGGTTAATAGAAGCTTCATTTATAATGTCATAAAGAGATTTTTACACCAGAATAATGACACCGTCTCTACATTTAGACACAGTTAAATGTGTCTTTGGTTGTTTCTCAAACATACGAACTGAACAAAAACAAAAATCAGCAACATGATTACAGACGCAGAGCTGAGCTGCATAAATGTTGTTCAGACTTTGAACATTTCCTTGATATTTGTACTGAGGCTGATCGTAAAAACACATATGAAAAACTCCAGATGTGTGTGTTAAACTTGCCCCAGGGGTATTGTAAGTACAAATAAACTATGACGATGTTGATCCTGTGTTGTCCCTGTGATCCCAGACCAAATATCATGACCTGATGACCAAATATCATAAATACTGTTGTTATTATCACTATAACGGGTAGTTTGACAGTGCTCAAATGTAAAAAAAAAAATATGTTTTACTGTGTGATCTTTCTTGAGATGCTATGATTTGGTGCTATATCAGGAAATCTGATCTGAACTGTATTTAAATTATAGAGGAAAATGTCTTTGTTTACAGTCTGAAAAGTATTATGCAGCAATGAAACCAAATACCATGAAACACAATGCATTGTGTTACGTCTAGCTCAAATTAAAAGTGAATCCACCATTGCAATCATAAACTTTGTTTTATCAGAGCTTCATAGCAGGAACATAAGACTGGATGCAATCAAGCTCTTTCATAATTTGGAAGAACAGTGAAATGTATGAAAATCAATATTGATGATGTGTCTAATAGGAAACTGCATTAAATGAAAGACCTTTAGGTATCTTTACATCACCTCCTCCCTCTGTGGACCTTCAGCGGTGTAGTCTGTGTAAAATGCTGATCACTTTAATCACCTGATTTTATGCATGTTGACATACAAACAATCATCTCCTGTTTCTTCAGTGTGCCAAGATTGTCTTAGTACTTGGCCGTACTCCACCTCTGCCTCCACAGCTGCCTCCATCTCTGCTCTTTTCTCCATTTTCTTCTGCATCACTCTGACATCAGCGTACGCTACATCCTTTTCATCTTCTTCATCTGCAGAGTACGAAGAAGATCAAACTGAAATCCATTAGTCTTTATATAATTTAATTATGTCATGACATTTTTTTCTAGGTAATTTTAGCCCAACAACTGGCAACCATGTAAAGTGGTTTGTCTGATTCTCATCAAAATGTATGCTAAATTCAAAAAAAGAAAGAAATCAAAAACAAAACAAAGAAAAAACAATCTGAATGAGCTGGGTAAAAAAGGAAGATTTGTACCTTTACTGGGTTTGTTTTTTTGTTTTTTCCTCTGAGCACAGATGACAGCTACACCCACAATTAGGAAAATTAGCAAACCTGAAAGAACACCACAGACCACTGGCAAAATACCTGCTTCTAACACACTTTCAGAGTGATGATGTTACTCTCGTTATTTACAGACTGCTTATTTTTACTGTTTGAATGTTTGAGCTTCTCATAATGTCAAATGCATTTCATCAACACAATCCTGTGTTATTGTGTGTTATTGATGAAAGAAAAATATTAAATTAAGTATTAATGAGAAAAAATTACAAACAACAGCAACAACAGTCCAACTACAGCTTCCATGTCTGCTCACAGTTCAGCTTTCAAACAAACGTGTGTGTGTGTTGCTCTGAACTGACTGTAGTGTGTCCAGCAAGCAAATCAGCCTCAGAGGAAAATGTGTCAAAACGTTGGTGTCAGGCTTTATTAGTTCTATTTATATTTTGATGTGTTGAGAAGATAAAGGAAATTACATGAGCTGTTCTTTTGCTTTGCAGCCTTTAAGAGTTACATGTTTGACTGACTGCAAAGAAGAGAACAAAACATGTGTCATTTATTCACAGATGTTTTAAGACCGATGACATAAATACCTAAGAAATCAATTTTCCCATATTTAAAAGAAATAATCTGTGACAGAAATAGGTCTTTCAACATCTGTAAATAATAATAATAATAATAATAATAATAATAATAATAATAATAATAATAATAATAATAATAATAATAATAATTTTTCAACCTCTGCCAATCTGGAGAATATTAGTCTGAATGATAAACAATAACTATAACTATTATGATTAATTTCATATGTAAAAATATATAATATAAAATATATAGAAAATATATCTAGTACTACCACAAAATATTATATGTTTCATCTTTAAAGCTTGATAAGGGGTCATTTTACAGATTTATCACAAAAAGTATAATAAAAGTACAAATCTTGAAAACCTCGCTTCCTAAAAAGTAAAATACTGGATATAATACATAATAGTATACAGAATAAGTCAAAATAGCATGCTACACAATAGCACCCTCTTTTGGTAAAGAATAAGAATACTGCTTCAGACTGATTTGTTGGATAGTTTCAGATTTTTTGCCTATCGTAGACTTTACTTTTACTGTTTTAATTCATTTCAATTTCATTTAGCTTTATTTATATAACCCCAAAACACAAAATATGCCACCTCAAAGAACTTCACCCAATATGGCCCCATGGCATTAGAGAACCCCACCAGTAACAGCTCTCCTTACTAAATAGTGCTTGAGAAAGAAGAACATTGGAGGATTTTTACGGCTTTAAATAAAATCAGTGCAAATCATAATGCGTGCAGTAGGGAAAGTATTGACTTTAGAAGTAAAACAAATGTACAAATGCAGTAACAAGTTTTAAGTGGCACGTAATTTTAGATGTATATGTATACATCAGCTCCACAAACATTAGCAAACTCACAAACTGTGTGCAGTTTGTTGCACAGTGTGTCTGGTTGATTAAAGTCTAGCTGCTGTATTTCACATGGAGAGAAATGAGTGCGGGATAAGTTCACTCAGAGATGGAAAAAGATAAGAAAGACAGTCTAGGAGAGGAAAAAGTGATGTTATGTGATGTTAGCTGATAGAAAAAGCCTAAAAAAAACTTTTTATTTTGAGTAGATTTCAGAGCCTGTACTTTCACTCTTATCTGAGTAAAGAGTTACATGTGTAGTACTACAGTCAGATATTTAAATAATATATTCAGCCCACTGAAACATATTTAATGAAAGCCACCGAGAGGTGAAAGAGTTTTTGCGACCACTTTAATGTAACTCAAAACTCATTTATCCTCTGTGAATAACCCTGAAGCCTGCAAACAATATAGCTTTCTTACAGTAAAAAAAGAGCAGCTTGGAGAATGTCCTGTGGAAAGAAAGAAAAAATTCAACCAGATGAATGGGACTGAGCATGTGAATAAGAGATGTTTCACTAAAGACTAGATTGCTTAAAAATAAAAAATAAAAAAACTCACACACTGCTGCACAAAGAGAGACACATAGCTTTAGCTATCCACTGTACTGAAACACACTAGTGTAGCTGTCTGTGGTGCTGAAATACATGGCCACATTGGTGTAGCCAACCAATTTGAAAGGGTCATCTCTAAAGCCTTAAATCCGCAGCAACAGTGAGCCCGAGGCATCTGTATCCAGTAAGGGTCCCCCAAGGCTAGACCCCCCATGCCAAGCGAGCCTACCGCAGATATGAGTGAGAAACATAAATATGAAGGCATGCCTTCGGGCGTTGCCCGGATCAACAAGGTCCGCTTCAGGTGTTGAGGAGCCAGGGCACCCTGGCCAGAAGTGGGCTACTGGAACAAGAAGGCATCGGTGGGCAAGAGATGAAATTAGGGCGCTGTTGGAATGCTACTATGCAAGTAACCCCTGCGGACGGGGTAACATGAATAGGATGAGGGACCTATGGAATCTTCAATACCCAACATCCACATTGATGACTGATGTGGATGACAGAGAAATATATATCTATATATTATATATTATATGATTTATATATTATATATATATATATATATATATATATATATATATATATATATATATATATGGCTGTTCTGAAATGACAAGGAGCGGTTGGAGTGGAAAACAA
>VURO01018817.1:0-36940 GCA_015108175.1 Pelvicachromis taeniatus | reverse complement strand
TGTGTGTGTGTGTGTGTGTGTGTGTGTGTGTGTGTGGTGGTGGGAGGGGGGAGGGGTTACCTGTGGCGGGAGGTGATGGTGAGACCTGTGCTAATTATGCGGGTGAGATTGAGCCTTGTTTTGGGAGAGTGTAAAAAAAGCTTCTGAAGATTGCATGGTGTACTACAGGGTCTAGGCATATGTATGTGGGTTGAGATGATAGCTAAATATGAAGTTTAAACCAGCATGTGATGGGCTTTTTTCAAAAAGAGTTGAAGAGTGAAGAAACTTCTAGATTGGTTTTTATTTAAAAAAAAAGAAATAGATAAATATATAAAGACGCCATTAAAACACAGCTGGTCAGCAGGTGACGCAACAGTCTTGGAAACTTGGCGTGATGCAAAAAAGTGTTGAAAGAGCAAGTTCAAACTACATTGTGTAAACAGCTGATTTAATAGCTGAACAAAGCTAAAACATTCGACTGTTTATCTGTGAATGTCAGAAAGTTTTTATCCTGAGTTATAAATGTCAGTAAATTATTTAGAAACTGTCTTCAAATATCATTAGCAGGGTTTCTATTTCAAACTTTAACCACATTTTCTGAAAATCGGCAAAAGAAAATGTAAATTACAGTTGGGTTTCCAGTTTAACCAAAACCATTATTCTAAAATTACAATTTAGTCTATTGACATTAACAGATGGTGTCACTAATTCGTAATCCAGGGTACATTATACAAGCAGAAAGCAAGATGCTAGATTAAACTGGAAAAGTTTGAAAAAGACTGCAAAGAACTTGATGGCGATGTGCCATTTCTGTTTCGTGCTTTTTCTGTTTTGGGGGTTAAGCTCTGGACAGTTTGAAGGTCGAGTTAAATCTCTGAGCTTTTTGCTGTGCTTCTTGAGCTGGACTTCCCTGTTGTGGGTGGTGATAGTAGTCTACAACAAAATCAAACTGGGTCGTATGCTTAAAAGTGCAGTGAACCAGTGTTATGGCTACACACAACAGAAAACGTAACAAAGAACCAAGTCTAAATTGTATCATTAAGCATGTAATTTGTTTCCTTTTCTTTAGTTGAATCTACAAAAACGTTTAACAGGCATAAAACAGCATTTTTGTGCTAACAAGGTGACTCCCAAAGAATTATTGCTGAAAAGTTATTTAGATATTTTTAGCATGGTGTGAAAAATGTTTTTAGAAAGTTTGTGGAAACTGTACAAGGGAAGGACAAAAGAAAAAGTTGCAGGCTCTAAAAACCAATTGGAGCGGAGCAACAGTGACTGGACGTCATGTCCGTGAATTTCAGATCTGGTCAAAAATGATAAGAGTGGAAAAAAATCAATTGAAATGAGGGTGTGGTCCCTGTGGAAAGCATCTGACCTTCATTTTTCAGAATGACAGTGTTACTTTCACACTGCCAATTCAGTAAAAACATACCTGGACAAAAAATTGCACACAGTACTAGCAGTCATGGATTGGCCTCCCCAGACCTCAACATTATTGAAGCAATGTGGAATCATCATGACAAAGACATCTAAAGAAGAGCTTTGAATGTCCTTCAAAAAGCCTGGAGAACTATTCCCGATTAACTAATCCTACTAATCCAAACTATTTCTTTAAGAATAAATGACAATAAAAATTGCCTAAGAAAGTTCATTACTATTAATAACACCATCCACCAAAACATTTAATCCACAAGTGCTTCACATAGGAACATGAAAGTGCTTTTTTTAAAAAGAGCCACTGTTTGGCACCTAAAATGGGTGTTATACTTATGTAAAGGGCTACAAGCCATTCTAACTGCATTCAGCTGAGAACAGACAGTTCTCAGCTGAACACCGTGTCACTGCATTCATTACATTTAGGGCATTTTAATGGAGATACATTATAGCTTACATATGTCATTTTACCCCCCCTGTGACCTTTAATTCAGAGTGAATGTTGTTCAAATCTATGGATCAGCTCAACGCTTATCATTATCTGCTGTGCTTATCTACTGTGGCCTAACATCTAAGACTTCAGTGTGGAAAGAAAAAAAGAGTGGTGCTATTGGTAATACAAGGCCACAACCCAGGGCCTCATAAATTACACAAGGGTCAAACCCTTACTGTAAAAACACTTCAAGGTGCACTGTAAAAAGCAGTTATCAAAAGTCTTTGAATGGCATGTGTGTGTGTGTGTGTCTGTGTGTGTGTGTACGTCTGGGATTGTTAAGGGGGAGAGTTTTAAAGGGAAGCGAGTGGTATGTGATAAGATTGAAATATCTCAGCAGTGTTTACTTTAGGAATCCGAGCTGCTGGTTGTAGTCCAGGCCAGCCGAGTGTTGTCTGCAAAATGAGGGAACAGGGAGGAGAAGTGTGTGTATTCATGTGTGTTTACGTGTAATGCTTATGGACGCCTGCTCTTGTTTGCTGGATAAAGAGGAAAATCTCCATAATGTAAATTATAAAATTTTATAATGAAGCCTGGTTTACAGTTAGGATTAGGTAATGATAGGATGATAGGAGACGTCCCTGGGACTTGTAACTGAAACAAGCTTGTGTTTGTGTGTGCGTCTGTGTTTATTCCTAAAGTAATGTAAAAAAAAAAAAAAAGAAAAAAAAAGGAATTTGTCTAAAAAGGCAAGCAACTTGCATCACACAAAATAAAAGTAGAGAGGCAAAGTTTCCCCTGCTGGTCTCTTTGTATCTTTGTGTTGCTTTCAATCTGTCTCTCTGCAGGGATTTAACAGTGATTTTTGTGTCATTCTAAGTGTGTTTGTAGTAGTAATACTGCCCAAGCTAAACACATATATGCACATTGTACCTGTAGATGCACTGATTCTTTTAAAATCATTTTTTACTACTGTAAACTCCTACTTTAAGTCATGTATGACAATGGGAGCATTTCTGAACACAGTAGCACATCATCTGCATACAGGGTGGCATATTTGTTAACTTTAACTCTATTTATCTTTTGCAGGGAGAGAATTGCACCTCGATTTCATTGTTCAATGTTTACAGCAATGACAATAAAGATTCTGATTTGTAGGCTGCATATCCATGACGTGTATCTCCCATTCTATCACATCCCATTGGTGCTCTACTGGACTGAATAGTACATAAAATGTCTGTAACAGTTTTGTTGCTTAAAAGCTTTCATGTGCATTGTGAGTTTAACATTTTTTAAATAAAGAACAAGACTATTTCTGTTGATCTTTTTTCTTTCTTTTTATTTTGATGGTATGATTTTGACTTGAAGTATTTTGAGCCTATCAAAGCTGCTGAAATGTTCCAGCAGTCAGTCACCTTACACTTTCAGTGGAATAAATGAATTGGACCTCTACTACAGAAGGCGAGTCATCTAATATGGCTCTTCACACTTGGCAGTTCTACTGGGAAGGCCTCACCCTCATTTTATATTTGATTTTAATCCAAATGTACACATGTTTGCAGATGTAGAGAAAAATAATACCTTCATTTTGAATAAATGTCTGAAAAGCAGGAAAAACAGCAATTTGATTTTAGGCATTGCATTTACATATGATCATATTTGGTGTCACCTGCAGTCCATGTCGCGTTTGTGTTTGATGAGGACAGCCAGAAATACGTGAGGAAGCAGAGGGATAAATAATAACGTTTCTTTCCCAGAATAGTGTAAATAGTTGAAACCACCCCAGTCCACCTGTGGCCTACAATAAACAAACTAAAACATCTTGATCTTTTGTTTTGTTGTTGTTGTTTTTTGCATGTGGAACAAACAATTAACCCCTCACTGATTCTGGCTTCCATCCAATCGTTTCAGAAAGCAGGATGCAAAGAATTTGGCAGCGCCCCTCTCTTTTTATGCTCTGTTGCTTTTCATTCTCTCAGATGGTGATTGCTGTCAGAGTCCGGTGATAGCTTGCTGGTAAATTGTGTGTGTGGGGGGGGCATAATTCTTTACACATGTGTATGCCAGTGTGTCTGTGCAGTTTCCATTTATCTGTTATTAGATTTACAAGCTGGCCTATCACATGGAGAGAGGTCTTGCTGCAGGTTTGGTCTCACCACGACAACTGACCCCAAAACTATGTGCATGCGCCTGTTTGCTCATACAGTCATAGATATGCTTCCCTCCTTGCAAACCAGCATTCCCTTTTCTGTCGCTCAAAATGCAGGACCCAGCAAGCCCGGGTTTATTAACCAAACCAATCCTTTGGAAGTCCTGCTTAATCCCCTACAAGCCCCCTATAGCCCCTTTATAAACACTCCAAAAAGTTTACCTCATCAAGCATCTGCATTTCCAACCACCATAGACAAAAGATGGAGAACGCCCACAACTCAATAATCAGAGACAGGCTGATTGAATCGTGAGCAGACTCAGAGGCAACCAGCGCTCGTCATTTGGGTCACCGTGTTACCAAAGACAGCTACTGCTGTTTGTTATAAGAATATGTTTTGTGAGTGTGTTAGCATGTTTTTGTCTTTAAGATAAATAGCTAGAAGATCATAATAATTTATTTCAGCACTTCAAAAAAACGTTGTTCAGTGTAACATATGGTAGTTCTCACAGTGGTACAAACCCTGGAGTCTTGGGGTACTCTAAACATTAATAGCTTTTCCTATAGACTGTACATAAAAGATGTAACTGTTACTGTATTATTACTTAAACTGTATGGCTGCAATTAACACACTAATGCATAGATATTTGCTAATTAGTGATACGTAACAGATTAATAAAATGATAGAATCTCACTCCCCAAAACTGGAGCATAAGCTTCTTGGATGGGCCTCAGGCCTTATTATTTGTCAGATAACGCCCCAGTAGGAACCAGCAACACAAAAAAGTCTAGTTCTAGTTTGAGCTGCCTCTGTTACCACACCTGTGAGTCAAAAGTAAACTTCACCAACATCCAAATGGCAAAGTTACAGGCAAAATTGTTGTGAAGGGTAAAAACTCTCCATGACTTTTGTACCAGACTGTGAAAACGTCTGAGAACTCATTTGTGTTAGGAGTCAGCCTCAAGTGGTAACTAGAGGAACTGCAGTTTTAGGGAATCTTGTAACAGCTCAGCTATAGAGGCTGTTACTTGGCTTTACCCAGTGAGCATCATTATAAATAAAAAAAAAGAAAGAAAGAAAAAGAAAAGTGCAACAACAGTCTTAAAAACCTATTGTAGATATCATTCAGTCGTGTTTTTGTTTCTCATTTTATTCATTTTTTTACTCAGCTGGGGATGTACAAAGTAAATTATATAGTCAGTGCCTTTTTTTAAAAATCACAGTAGTACCATGTTCTCGCTGTACACTCGTGCAGCAACATGAAAAACAAAGAGTATCACCTCTGTCCTTGGCAATGCTCCAGCTAAGTCTTCTGTAACTGTGGATTAGGTGTCTCTCAGCACCTTTACCCAACCTCCAACCTCTGACTAATAAACACACACACAAGATCTGCGCTGATTGCACAAGTCCAGGCTTGTTATAACTGTTGCAATCACTGTTTACATGCTTACACAGTAACACGGGGTCACTCAAATTCAAGTATGCTTGTGTCCACACGTACACAGATTTGCATATGTGCGAATAAAATCTTTCTGTGCCTAGATTACATCCACAACCATGTACAAATGGTGACCACACAAATGCATGTTCCACATGTGACTCAGCAGGAGATACCGCTCCCAAAACTGAAAGCCCCCCCCCCCCCTCACAATGCTCAAATTATTTCCCTGGATTCAGAAAATTATCTGGTTAGTAGTTGGTGATATTTTGTCACGAACATCAAGATGATCTTTCAGTAATCACTGAAAAAAATTCAATCCAGATCAACTTTAGAAGTCATTTTTTCCTAAATCGGGCCAAACCATGTCTCTGATATAAAAAGCATGTTTCTAACTTTTAACATAACCATGCTAATACTTGTTTTTAAAAAGCTGCAGCTTTGTGAATGGTTTTAGCATCAGAGGACCCGGAACATGAATTTAGCTATAACATCTCACAGTTTGGATGGAGCCTTAACTGAAGACCTGCAGCTCCCTGTAAGCAGTGCTGCGTTTCATACACTCAGCAGTCATAAACCATGTAGTTTCCAGCATACCCGTCTGCCTGGCTCAAAGAGGGGTCGTAACACGGGACAGGAGCCCAACCAGTGCAACTGATTTGTGTCAGGAAGATGGTTACTGGAATAGCACTTGGTTAAGTCGTGTGCATTACTGTCTTTATTTGAAGAGGCCACAGGGAGCTTCTAATGCATGCTGGCCCTCCAACAAAGTGCAGCAATGAGAAACAGACTGTGGCTGGGTAGGAGGAGGAGTGAAGGTAAAGATCATGTGGGAGTAAATAGTGAGTGTATGTGGAAGAATTTAATTTCTAACATATATTGTAGGTGACATATAATACCCAAGTGATATAATATCTTTATATTAAACCAAGATTTAAAAAAAAAATCTCACATTTTACAATCAAGTTCCAGTAAAAGTAAAAAAAATAAATAAATAGAAAAAGGCAGAGTAGTGCAACAGACCAAAAGGCTATTAAATCAAGGTAAACTACACCCTAACTCATTTTCTGGGCTCGGTAGCCAGTTTGATAGCGCTAACTTGGACGATGCCAGAGAACCCAGAGTTCCAGTTCTTTTCCAATGGGTGGATCAACATTCAACGGGGACACATTCATGTCCCAGTCTCCCTTACAGGCTTGACTTCCTGCTGTCCAAGCAAAATGAATGGAGTGTGAAAAGACCATCTGGAAAAATGAGAGGTGATCCAGGAGGGGGAAAAAATAGGACAGAAAAGGAATGATGCAAAGTAAAAGGGAGAGTGGTGGGTGGGGTTTCCATTAGAAGCGCAGCACAAATAGCTCTCTTACTCAATTTTGTTCTTCTAGGAGAAATTTCTACTTTTGAAGTTGTTGTAGGATCATCTGAGAAAATCAGCTAAGATACCATAATAACACTTGAATTGTTTTTATGCATGTTTATGGTATTTAATGTTAAGTAAGAGTGCTTCTCTAACCTTTGGAGTTCCTCAAGGTTCAATAACAGGTTCTGTCTCTTTTTCTTTCTCTGTAAATCCCACAACTTAAACCCATATTATCTAATAGTTTGGTTCATCTTAAGGCTGCACAAAAGCACTTTGCTGACCAATCTTCAGTTTCAATGTAGTTACATCTATCATTTATGTTCATATTGTCGATGATTTTAAATAATATAATTACCTGCTGTAGATTTCCATAGCTTTTGTTTTTTAAACCACAAAAACTCTCAGATTCTTTTCTTTTCAACAAGTCAGAATTTTAAAATTGCATCTAAAATTGTACTTTTTTCAACTCATAATGACCCTCCCCTTGTCCCTTTGGTTATATGTTTAGGGTTATTACCGTGCAAGCGGATGTTAGCATGTGACTCAATCACAAAATGTGCCTAAATTGAGTTTCCAGAAAGCTCAATGTCATTTAAATTTAGTCTTGTAATTTTCAGTTATGTATGTATGTTATACAACTGTGTTTGTCTGTTAAAACAACTAATACCACAACCCAGCCATTGTGTTGTCTAGTTAGACTATCGCTTGCTTAAGCTACAAGGATACACCGTGTTTACTGTTCCATTATTATAAAGAAAACCCCAGTGATACATTAACACATGCATACATTAAACTTCACTGTAGGTGGATGAAGCTAACTAAAGGTTACATAACAGCTAATGAACCCTACACTAGGCTAAAACACCTCACAAGTGACCAAGAGTGGTTTTTAGTGTGTAGTTTCTTTGTGCTGTTGTTGTGAGTAGTTAGCTGGTTGTAATATGCAGCTGTAAATTGGCGGAAGAGAGAAACGACCAAAGTGAGACGATAATTATGATATAAATGGGAACAGCCAAAGTAACAAAGCTGTGGTCAAATAATTTTTGAACATTTACTTTAACCTGCTTGGAGTACCAGCAGTTTAGGAGGGGTTCGCACCATTAAAACAGCACAAGAAGTGTTAAGTCAAGTTCCCAGTCACAGAAAAGTTCAACAAAGTGACATTCAAATACTTTAAAATGGTTGTCTAATAGTTCTGGCACTCGTTTTATTGTTCTATGTGGCAAATCCCACCCATCTGGCACAGAAGCAGAGCCAACACAAATCATGAAAACGATCGTCAAAATTTGTTTGGCTTTGGTTTTTGGGCCCCTGGTCGGAAGAGAAGGAAGGAGAGAAAAACTGGAGAGCTCTCCTCTCCTGAACGAGACTTGAGCTCCCCCAGTGGGACAGCTGAGGCGTCTCTCAGGCATTTTGTATCCGTTTGTCATGTTCTTATCTGACATCCATTAAAACATAATAGAGAGCAGATGCCTGGGAGATGGATCACTAACCATAACACCCGCCCACACACACACACACACACACACGTACGCAAACTGAAAGACAGAGTGAGAGACATCTGCACCATCTATAGAAGTAGGTCTAATTACATAACACTTGCTCCAGTCACTGTGGAACACTAGCAGCCATGTCAGGTTTTCCTAAACCAGGAGATGCATGCAATGATAACTGACACGCCGCACATATAAATATACAGAATGACAACCCAAGTGTACACTCACCGAGGAGGGAGCACGTACAAAGGCACCCCTGAGCAAATACACAAAGGTGATTGAACAATCACAAGCAAGAAAAGAAAAATGTGCACACACAAACTTAATCAGTCACACATTCAGATGCAGTGATGTAGAGATGGGGAAATGGAACATCAATTAGCCCAACGCCTCGGGAGAGCAACGCCTATAAACTGCTGAGGACGCAGAGTCATCGGCTGAGAATAGACCGTAAGCAGAGAGAGGAAGCGAGGGGAGAGGGGAAAATGTGCAGTGTCACTAAGACCAAACCTCCATCGTGAGCCTTCACCTGCCAAGAAAAACAGGCATTGCTGAAGGAGAAAGAGGAAGAGAAATGGACAGGGAGTGATGGGAAAAGAGGAGAGGAAAAGGGCAGAGGGACACAGAAAGAGAGACAAGTGGAAAACAAAAGGAAGTCGGTGTGAAATAGGTAATTTGCCATCAGCGTGGAGGTCAAGGCTAGGAGGACAACGCGATCAGACAGGCCCCTGATTGCCATGATGATTCGGCTGCCTGGAGGAGAAGGGTTGACACTGGTGACAGGACCAAAGTGGCTGGCCGTTTACGTGGAAACCAACATTGTTATGAGTACAGTTTGTCCTCTGATGTCATCCTGCTGCTTCTCATGGCCGGGCCTTCAGCCATACCGCCGGCCTGTTGGGTAAAAAACACACACACACACACTGTGACACATTAAAAGAGAAAAACACACACTTTGTGGACAAGAAAAGGCACACAAAGATGATCACGTATTAACATCATTCACATAATGTATGAAACTAATGCACATGCAAAGGTGTGAAAAAGCAACAAAAGCTCGTGAATACAACGCCATAGTGTCACTAGCAAGTTGTACCGCCAGCATGAATCCACACAGCGATGATGATGATGATGATGGTGAAAGAAGAGGCCTAGTGTGTGGAAAAGCAGTGAAGCTGCTGAAAAGTGTTGAGAACTTTCCCCCAAACAGAGGCTTTAGGTTCTGTGCAGAGAGTAAGTAAGCTAGCTGTCTAACTCCAGGCTCGGCCAGTGCTGACTGATTCTATCTCCTCCTGGGTTTGGCGAGCGCTGACGGATCCTTTCACCGTTGGAAAAGTGGTTCTCGGCTTGCACAGTCACTAGTCTCCACCCTGCTGCCTCCGAACGCAAACAGGAATCTGGACTGATGCACACGGCCTGCTGGCTCGTCTGTGAGTTTAGAACGGGCTAATTCAACAGATTATTTTCAAGTGTTACACAAACATACCAATATAATAATACCTTAGCCATTAAGACATGAGTAAATAGTCACCAAAACTCACTCAACCCATCCATCCGTCTTCTCAGCTGCTTATCTAGTCCAGGATCGTGGAGGTCTGGAGTCGATCCCAGCTCAGTCATTCTGTCTCAAATCAACCAAGCCTCTGCTCGACTGACTCCGATCGACGTAAACATAGTATGGTGGAAAATTAAAACATATTTAATGATTGCTGTGACATTTATACATCGCATATCACAAACGTTTTAAGATATGTCTGTGCAGCTTGTTTTTATTTAGTTATAATTGCTCTATTTCTAGTTATATCGATGCAGTTTTGCTCTATTTTACATTACACTGTAAAGTCTATCTAATTACATTTTACTTATTTACTTACATATGCATTGCCCATCAATGGATGGCACTATTCAGTTCAGTAAAATAGTGCCATCCATAAGGCAAGAGTCACAGAGTAATCTTTTCCCAAACTGACTTCTGTTGCTGAATATTTTCACCTACCTCGAGCTATCAGCCAATCAGCCGCACATGCGTCTGAATTTGTACCAAGCTGCGTACATGCTCAGCAGTACAGCTGAATAATGACCATGATCTACCATGACCATCAAATTTCAGAGACAGAGTAGCTGAGCTGTGAGCTACAGCCTGCTTAGGATCCTTACTGCTAAGTTTTGAGTGTCTGTTAAATGAGACACAAGTGTGGGCCTAAACCACTGGTGGAAAATCTCTGGTTCTAAAATAATTTAGCTTCCATCAGAGCAGAAACATAGCTGATAACTGCAACAGGATTTCATAGACAACAAAAACTATATGACAATTGTGACATCATTCTGGCAGATCAGGACATATTTATTGTCATATTTAATATAAAACTACTAGACTTCTTGTATCAACATACTAGCAATAGATAGTCTAGTGAAACGGTCTAATGAAATGTAGAAAAGCTATTAGAATATTAAAAAATGTGATGCATGATTATCAGTGTGCTGTCTACTTTCCAGCAACTCAACATGTCCAACAGGCTCATCTTCCAGAAAACTCCAATAAAGCAGAAAGGAAATCCCTCCTGCTTCTGAACACCAGGCAGATTACAGAACTACTGAACTCTGCTGTAGGTGAGGCTACACAAGACTCAGCCTGCTCCTGGCAAACATGACTGGATTTGTTCTTGTTTAATTAGACTGGTTGATCCACAAACAATCAGGGCAGGTTTACTTTGGCTCAATGTGACACCACTGGCTTCGAGTCATTCCATGACAGATGAGGTAAGCAGGGCTCAAGCGATAATTATACGTATAGATTTAAAGTTTCCTTTGTTTTGTTAAGCGGTTTTAATATTGTCACAGACGTAACGAAGACAAACCAGGACACAGTTACGTCTATTTTATATCAGAATGACTACAGAGAGGTAGATTTGAACAAAGGGGTTCAATAACTTCGTTCTTATTTTCAGTAGTAGCCCGAGGGCAGCAGCAGAGTGGGGCGGTTCAAATGCTCATGTTACATATCTTTGGATTTAACCTTGCATCCAACAAATCTTGTTCGATTACACGCGTTATCTGTTTAAAGCCCAGGTAGTTTGTATACCATTAATGTAGTGACCAAAATACATTAACGGGGCCTGATGGTGTCCTATGGGAAAGCCAGATAATATGACTCCTCCCATAAATTCTGAACTGACGTGAAATTTTTGTGGCCAGCAATCACTGACTGCTGCTCAAAGGCTCATTATTTTACTGAGTGCACGGCCATGTCTTGGGGGTAGACAGAATGTAACTCATGCCTCTGGGACCAGGGCTATAAATCTGCATGTGTGTATGTCTGCATACCAGCTTTTGGCCTCGAGGTTCACTTGAGGCTTATGTGGAGCTTGCTCTTGCTTGCCCATCAATCAATTTGCACTTTATAACTGTAAAGACTTGCTGCAAAGAGAGACAGATGAGGAGTCAAGTGTGTCATCTTTGACCTTAAAAGATCAGTGATTGGTCGACTCTGAAATTAAAGATCTGAATTCTGAAGTGCTTTTTCTACTATGCCACAGGCATCAGTAACAGGTGTCTGAGACTGACTTTCAAACAGCAACATGTCTGAATAAGATGGGGAAGAAAACAAATGGGAAATTTCTCATTATTTAAAATCATTTTATAGGAAAATATACAATGTCATTTCATCTTCAAGGGATACAATTGCTACAATGTGGTCTTATTTTTATTTTTTTTAATGAAAAAGCAGGTGTCCTATTGTTCAGATAATGTGCGGTAATGTAACGTATTAAATATTATGTAACCTCAGTTGCAGGTGTGCAGGTGTGGCTGTCAGTGCTATTCTTCTCCGTTCATGTGTAAAGGAATATAAGCCTGCATCCATATGGAGATAAATCCACAGTTCTGAATGCCTTTTCACAACTAAAGTTTTTGAGGGCATAACTTTTTATCTGTGTTTGTTGATGCATGGAGTATAAATGATATTAGCTCTCCTTTAGCAATGCATCGTCCTCAGCAGTGCAGCTCTATTAACCGTGCATATCTGAAGTTGTTTCTGGGTGCACGTATTTCAAACCCAGTAGCTAGCTTGATAGCTCTTGCAGCTTGCTCTGCCTTTTTGCAGCTAGCAAGCAAACACACAAACAAGAAGGGTTTTAACGTGCAAGTTGATACATTTAAGATCTTCACTTCCACAAGAGACAGATTTCAACAAAGCTTGAGCAATGCTGCACACCCTCACCTCTTATACAAGAGCGTACAGTGTGTGCATAACTGTCACATCATGTGAACTCATAACTGACTTTACTGGTTACCAACTGAAGTTCTGAGACATGAACGGGCCTGCGGTTGCCCAAATGAGGATGACTCACTTACCCACAATAACACCCTCTGCTGCGATTTGCCTAAATCAATCAAACCTCAACAACAACAGCCCGTCGTCTTTGACCTTATAAAACAGAGATTTGAGGTGAACCGGGTCTTGTTTGTTCTATAACCTGTCTGCACGAACAGTGGAGGCTTTCATGTCAAATATACCGAGGCATGTCTATTTTCTTATAGGCTTCCTATTTAATGATGTGTGCTGCACTTTTATTCCCGCGTCCACATCACGTTGCTCTCTACGCAGATCCCTTTTTTATTCTGGTTTTTGTTTGTTTTTTTTAAACAGTGTCTTAGTTTTATCAGAGAAGCAGTTCTCCACTATGCAGTAGTTTTACTGCCATAAGTCATAAAACTTTTTTTGCACAGCACAGTTTCATAGTCCTGTAAGTTTGCCGTGAAATATTTGAATACATATTTACTTGCGGTATGTATTACAGTATAAGTTAGATCTAAAGACCAGTCATTCACCACCTAAGGACACTCAAATTATTCATTATTGACCATTGCATTTAATAGCTAGATTGAATAAGACAATGTTAGAGTAAGTATAAGTCAACAAATGTAACAAATTCAGAGAGCTGATAAAATTTCCCACGTTGCAGACATCATAATGTCTTTGCTGTCCATTTACGAGGGCAATTTAGGTAAAGCAATCATTTTTTTTATGAGATACTGAAGTGTCATTTAAATGCAATGACCAATAAAATGCAACCAAATGTAATGTTTCTCACTTAAACATTACCACGTCTTAAATTGAATGTATTCAACAATATTTTGTCTTTGTAGTACTTAAAAATACATAATATGAACATAACCTAACAATAATCTGGAGGAATTCATTCTAAACTTGGGAAAAACTCAGATATTGGTAAACTATGGGACTATCCATAGAACATGAGATTGCATAGTATAGTAAGAAAATACAATTAGCATTTAACATATCTTTAAACTCTTTTCTAACTTAAATATATATTTCTGTCTTCTGTTTTGCACCTATTTCAGCGCTAAAGTGCCAACTGTTGCACAAAAATGTTAACTTATATTCCAGTAGTTTAGCTTTTAGCAAAGGACAACATTAACTTTACTTGTTGGTTAATTATTGACATTAAAGTCACTTTAAATAAGAAATTGAAGCTCTGATAACACACTGAAGACTTTAAACTGTATGCAGTGCACTTACAACAAGGGGGGTAAGACGGTGATTTAAAGGACAGAAATACTGTTTTTAAGGTTAGTATTTGAAAGGAACTTTTTTCACTGTTAAGTAGTGACATGCTTGAAATAAAAGAATCTTTTTTTAGGCTTGTCCTGGGCAGAGATAGGTGGGATTAAGTGAGCATGTGTCTTTTTTTTCTTTTTTTTTTGGCAGGAGAAACCAGGACAGGAGTTCCGAGACAAAACCTGCGCAAGAATGAGGAG
The DNA here is from genome assembly GCA_015108175.1 of Pelvicachromis taeniatus. Classification (NCBI taxonomy): domain Eukaryota; kingdom Metazoa; phylum Chordata; class Actinopteri; order Cichliformes; family Cichlidae; genus Pelvicachromis; species Pelvicachromis taeniatus. The sequence continues at coordinate 22,866 of VURO01018817.1, read as the reverse complement.
AACATACAAACATTTGTTTAAACTTATCAAAATATTTAATAAGAAAATAGAATAATGTTTAAAGTAATTTCCCATTTTTAAAAAAAATGAGCTGGCATGTGCCTCTGTGGGGAAACCGTTGTCCACAAAGGAACATATTGCAGGATGGGTTGGGTTTTCTACAAGAACGAAGTCAAAGCCTTGTCTGACAGAAACCTGGGTGGTCATTTCATTGGTTAACCATATTATATTGTTTGTTTATGGGTGTACAACAACAAATGTGAGCCGAGGAAATGTCAGCTCAGTCTGTGGTCTTGTATTCCAGCCTCCTCTCTGCTTCTCATTGATACTATCACATCATTTTTTCTCCAAATAGCAGGAAGAGCCTAAATCATTGTGACGTAGGCAGAAAGCAGGGACACGAAATGAATGGCTCGATGAAAGCCGGCAACAACAACAGCTCTCTCTGAATGTGAGATATTTGGGATAGAGGAAAAAGCATTGTGACAAACTTTGAGTTCTTTTTGTTATTGTTATGATACAGCAAGACAAAAGTGAAACTTTTTTCTCGTTGCAGTGGAAAACTGCTTGGCCGAGTGTGCTCTAGCTGCTTCAGTTTCCTCCCTCACCCGTCTCACCCAGCAAGACGTCTTTCATCCCATTGTGGATGTGGCATGCTGGAAACACAATGAACCCAAACTACACTTCCCCTGGCACCATATTGTATTGTGGGACCCGGTGGGAGGAGATGCTTGGGTCAGAGCAAACTCAACTAAGGCCTAAGAGTTTATAGATGAGAAAACCAAGACAAATGCTAGATTACATATTATAACCTTTTAACTATCTCAACCTCTTGTTATCAATTGCACATCTTGATCATGTGATAAAGATGTGATCAATTCAGAGGACTCAATGCAGTCACCTCAACCTCAGACCATGTGATGCTCAGAGAAAAAAACCCCAAGAACTATATATCTGACTCTACAGGCCCAGTTGGCATGTTAAATGTTAAAGTTCACAACAGTACAACTTGAAAAACACCAAACAAGTATGGCTTGTTTGGAAGAGCCACAAAGAAGAAAAAAAAAACATAGTAATAACAGCTTATGTTAGCAAGGTTGCATCTGAACATATCGCAAGACTTCTGGAATAATGTCCTCTGGACAGACGGGATCAAAGTGGCCATAATGGAAAGCGTTAGATTTGGTGAAAACCAAACAACACAGCATATCAGCACAAATGCTTCATATCATCAACCATGGTGGTGGAGAGGTGATGATTTGGGTTTGTTTTGTAGACATGGGACTCGGAAACTTTGCAACCATTGAGTCAGCCACAAACTCCTCTATATACCAAAGTTTTCAAGAGTCAAATTTGAGTCCATCTGCTTGGCTGACACTGGGTCATGCACCACAACAATAATCCCAATTACACCAGCAAATCTACAAAAGAATGAGTGAAAAAGAGAAGAATCGTTGGCTCTCTTCCACAGCATGTCTTTTAGTCTTTCTTCCTTTTCTCACCTCAACCGGTCACGGCAGATGGTCCGCCATGGTTTCTTCCTGTTAAAAGGGAGTTTTTCCTTCCCACTGTTGCCAAAGTGCTACTACATAGGGGATCATTGTTGGATTTTTCTATGTATGTATTATTGTAGGGTCTACCTTACAATGTAAAGCACCTTGAGGCGACTGTTGTTGTGATTTGGCGCTATATAAATAAAGCTGAATTGAATTGGGTCAAAATTCCTCTGTAACAATAGGAGAGGCCGATAGTCATACAGGACACAAGTACTTCAAGCTACTGTTGCTACAATAGCTTGTAGCAACAGCTTGTAGCTTGTAGCAACAGCTTGTAGCTTGTAGCAACAGCTTGTAGCTTGTAGCAACAATAGCTTGCTACAATATGTCACAACGTGAAAATATGTCACAACTTTAACAAAAGTGCTTCTGTATACAGTGAAAATGTTGTCATTCAGATGTTCCGATTTCAATTTAAGACCATGTGCTTCTACAAGCTACATGTAAAAGTTATTCTGTCTGTTGAAAGACAAGAATTGATTTGTTGAATAGCTCACAGCAGCAGTAAGATATTAAGTTAGATTGTAGCTTGTAGCAAAAATACTTTTAAAATCCCTTGGTGCCTAGGCTTGGTGGGAGTTGCAGCTACACAACTTGTCACCCGACTTGAGACAGAGGTGGAAACCATGGGGTTACACTAGATGGTGGCTCTGTCTATCTGAACATGAAAGAAAGCCTGTGCATCTATGTTTTTCCCCCTTTGGCTTATTTTTATGAAAGGTCAATGCTATATAACTGACAAGGCACCTTCATCTGCAAACAAATCTTTAAATCCTACTAAAACGTTTGCAGTGTTCTCTGAATATACACTCTGTGGTGAGCGACTTCACTGAGTTAGCGCTGCAAAGCTATGAGGTAACCAACTTTATAAACTGACAGACCATGAATTTGTCTCCTGAAATTAAAAGCAAATAAAGAAAAATAAGGAAAATTTTCAACTACCATCTTCAACATAACGGGCTTACAGCTGCTCAAGCTTGTGATATTTCATTTACTTAGGGAATTAAGCCAAATTACTGGTGGAAAACAAACATAGAAGAATTTCCTGCATTGGGAAATTCAGCACAGTGCTCAATTCATTCAGGGTCGGATTGGCTCAATGGGATAAATAAGACAACTTACTTTATTCCAGCTTGGGATTGTTCACACATTATTTCTAGGTTCCTCCTGCCAGCTTCCCTCTTACGCCAGTAAATTAAGCGCTCTTATTGCATCCTTGTTAATGGTTGATTCAAATGTGGTTATGGATGTGAAGTAGATTAAGTATTTTTAATCTTAAGTGCTTATATAAAATACATTATGACCACTGACAGATGAAGTGAGCAACACTGATCTCGTCATTATGGCACCTGTTAATGGGTAGGATATACAGTATTAGAAAGCAAGTGAACATCTTGTCCTCAAAGTTGATGTTAGAAGTATGAAAAATGGGCAAGAATAAGGATTTAAATGCATTTGACAGGGCCAAACTGTGATGGCTAGACGACTGGGTCAGAGTATCTCCACAGCAGCCCTTGTGGGGCGTTCCCGGTCTGCCGTGGTCGGTGTCGATCAAAAGTGGTTCAAGGAAGGAACAGTGTTGAACCAGCGACAGGGTCATGGGCAGCCAAGGCTCACTGATGCACATGGGGAGCAAAGGCTGGTCTGTGTAATCTGATTCAACAGACAAGCTAAAATAGTTTTTAAAAAGTTAAACAGATAGAAAGGGCATCCCGGTTTGTTGCATATGGAGCTGCATAGCTGCACATCAGTCAAGGTGCCCATGCTGACTCCAGTCCACGGCCAAAAGCACCAACAATGGGCACGTGAGCATAACATCCGGATAATAAAAGAAGGTGTTCTGGTCTGATGAATCCTGTTTTCTTTTACATCACATGGATGGCCTGGTGCTAGGGTGAAGACTAAGCTGGCAGAGGCACTGTGATGATTATGTTCTGCAGACAATAATTCTGCTTGCTACAGTGGCTGGACAGTACAGGTTTTTTTTTTTTTTAAAGGAAAAAAAGGTTCAGGAATGGTTTGAGAAGCACAACAATAAGTTTGAGGTGTTGACTTGGCCTCTAAATTCTCCAGATCTCAGTCCAATCAAGCATCTGTGGGAAGTGCTGGACAAGTAAGTCCGATCCATGGATGTCTCACCGGGCTACTTACAGGACTTAAAGGATCTGTTGCTAACATGCTAGCATCTTGGTACCAGATAACCTTCAGGGGCCTAGCGGAGTTGATGCCTCAATGGGTCAGGACTGTTTTGGAAGCAAAAGGGGAAAACACAATATTAGGCAGGCAGTCATGATGTTAATCACTGCATTTATGCCTGGAATACATTTAATTAAGTGATCACCCACTCTTACACGAAGAAGGCAGACATTTTGGACCTTCCAAAGATTAGCAAGACTTGAGTTTTATAATGACTGATTTATCATCCAGCGCTCAGTTGCCAAGCGGTTCAGTGGTCAGTGCTTTGGTTAAATTATAGAAACACTCCCAACCTAATCAGTAACACCCACTTAGAGCACATATCATGAGTTCACCCCAGAGGGCTCACTAGGAATTACAGCCACTCCCACTTGAACCACCAACAAATCCCTAAACCTCCCATGGCCCCACTATCTACCTGCTTTAACTCTTCAGCCTCCTCCCTCTCTCTTTGAGCTCTCTCAGATCAGATTACAGAGCCATCTGATAATGGTAAACACCTGTGATCTTGTGTGGGTTGGTTGGCACGAAGGCAGGAGTGGTAGGTCCAAAACAAAACTCCCTTCATCCACATAATTCACAAGCTATGACACACAATCATAATCTAAAGTAGAATATAGGCTGGTTTTGTTTTCTTCTTCTCCTAAATTTAATTTGCAACCATGCACGCAGTCTGCATGTGTTTAACTCCATCAACCGTTGGGTCATGGTCTGCTCAGCCATGCACATCCAGTCTGTTCTGCCACTGCAGTCATGCTGGCCAATTACAGTAATGATATTGATCCAAAACACACCTCACCTCGCCATTATTTTATCTCCAAGATTGATCTCAAACACCAATGCAGTCTTTTACTTTATGCTTCATTGCCATGAACTGTCTCTTCAAGCAGGGCTTGAAAGTTATTAAGGACAATATCTCCACAGCCATCCAAGTCAGACCCCCTGTGGATGACGCCTCTCCTCTGAGTTTTTTTGAGCACATTGGTCTGGATATGTACACATAAAGATGGGAAGATGTTCAACAATCTGCAAAACATGTCTGTCTCGACAAGCTGTGGAACAATTTCAGAATGGTTTTCCTCAATAGTAGAACTGCAAACACTTTCAGGCTAATTATCTACAGCACATAATATAATCAGAAGATTCTTAGAATCTGGGGAAATCTGTCTGTGCAAGGGACAAGACCAAAAATCAGTATTGATGTCTGTGATGGGCAATCAAAAGGCATAGCATTTAAAAAATAGACATGATTCATTCATTCTCAAATGCAAATTAAAGTTATATCCTGCAAAGAAAAAGCCTTCGTGCAACCCACCTCCTCTCCATCACCACCTCCCCCTCGTCACTCGGGCTCGGTTCAAGCCTCAACCTTCATCTCCATCACCAGCGTCTAGACTCCGGGGGGTCTTGCTCTGATTCCTTTTACCAATGGGATTCCTTTCTGCTGTTGGGCCAATGAAATCGTACCTCCAAATACCTTAAACTGAATTCTGTACATCAATAAATCATGTTCAATTCCTTCTAATGATCTCTCCTTATTAAAATGTCATTAAAGGTTAAACACACGTGTAATTAATAATAATTATATAATAATTAACTCCGGCCCTGTTCCATTTAGCTGGGACGAGGCCATGGGATTACAGCTCCTCATGTGAACTGCTATGACACTAAATAAAACTAAACTGTAATTAATTTAATTTGTTACATGCACCTAATGAATATCATAGCCTTAAAAAAGGTTAAAGCTGAAATTCATGCAAAATAGGTCTTCATAAGCTTCTTGTAGGTTTACGGTGTCAGTATAGAAATGAAATAACACTGGACTACGCTAATGCTGTTGATGTATTCTTGCATATTCTATGCCCTCTGCTATATTTATCTTTGCCTCTGAAAGTAAAGTAATGATGATTAAAGTAACAGCAACCAAAACAAAACACAAGTTCATCATCACAGGAGACTGTTTTGTTAGTCTGACAGGTAGGATTACACTATAACAGCTCTTTAAACTCTAATGAACTTAGACAGATATTCACACATTCAAACCTCTGTTAGCAAAGTCCAATGTAATTTACTTAAATTGAAGTTAATTCGCACACCTTGCCATGTGGCACTACATCAAAACATTTAATTCCGGCACATTAAAGCATTTTAATCATTTTCCATGATACATCCTGGGTGTGCAAGAGCAAAGGACCAAACATGAGACTGTGTGCTACTTATATATTCTTGCAGGCGTTCAGTTCCCAGCTTGTTAAGCTGAAATTTATAATTATTCTATAAACACAGACAGCAGCAGGAAAAGCAAATTTCTTGTGAAATTTGTGAATTATTTTGGGAAATTAAATGGTTCCAAAACACCCACACAACCCCCTCATAATGCTACAATGTGCTGCTAGTGACTGGGAAAGCAAGGCTTACTCAGCCAAACTAGTCAGTAGCTTCTTGTGGCTGAGTAGCTCTGACTCAGACTGTCAGAGCAAATAAGAGGTGCTCAGTCAGCAGTCTCCTCTTTTAGCTTACGAAGCTTAGCTTACGCAAATGAAAGTTAGCTTAGTTCTTCATTTAAGAAGAATCAACGACCATGCTAGCGGTTTATTCTGACTATGCTTGGACATTCAGCAGCTACATCATGTTCGCCAAATTAGCAAACCAGCATGCTAATACAATGTGCTAGTAAGTTCTCATCAGTACTAGTGCAGCTTACTCTTGTGGAAATGTCGTTACCTTTGAGGGTTTGTTGTCACAAAAGAAAGTACTGGACCAGTTAACAGTGCCAAGTGTTAATGGCACCAAATAAAAATTGTAGTATTTCCAAAGTTTTTAAGATTCTACGGGGAGTAATTTTATAGCAACGTAGGAAACATCGACATCTACAGAGAATTTGGTTATAATCTTTCCCAGAGCGAAGTGAGTGTGAGGAGTCAACCTTTATGGACATTTGTAAGCCTCTACAGGCAGGACCACTTTTTTCTCCCTTACAAGTCAAATTATATTTCAGTACATAAAGAATTTTTCTTATTTGTAAAGTTGTTAGATAACAGCAGATATGTGAAGTTGCATTAAAGTGGTCTTGCTGTTATGCTGAACGTTGACAGACAGGCCACATACCAGTGTGACAGGCTGCTTTCCATAAAACAGTTAAAGGAGTCCTGTGATCAGCTGTGGCAGACGGGTGGAACTCTCATCTGCTGTTACATGAGCGCTGAGAGATGGACAGATTGGAAGATGAGGAGCTGGATTCCTCGAACACAATCACACACCTGAGATCAGATCCTAACCTGGAGAGATGCTCCCACACACTCACACACAGATTCTACTCTCACACATAAACACACACACCCTGCAGAGGCAGACTCCACATGTAAAAACCACTGAAACGAGTACAAACTGCGCGGACATAAATACAGAAAACCACAGGGATTATACTGAGTATGCTGCATGTAATACCAGACTTGAAGAAAAGCATTGTTGGGATTTGTTTCATTTCAGTGGCCGTGTCAGGTACATGGTGACATCACACACAAGACTATTCTAACTATTCTGGGAGCATCTAAGCTTTCCAGGTAGTCACTCCAGAGCAAATGATCTTTGAAAAGACCTTTATTTTGGATGTTGCAATTCAGCCTTCTCTGCATTAGCTGCTTCAGGCTAATGTGGAAACACACACACACACACACACACACACACACACACACACACACACAAAGAGGTACATAAATTGCTTTTAAAGGCTCTAAATCACACACACACACACACACACAAATTCAGGATGCAGGCATTTCTGTGGGCAACTGTGGCTCTTAAGTGGTCAAGGCAGACGCAAACGCAGTCAGAATGAGTGCGGCATGGCAATCTAAAGTCCTCATTAGACCAGATGATTCAGCCCCTTTTTACAAGGCCATGCTGTGTAAGTGCACTGGGAATGTGTGTGTGAGTGTGTGTGTGCTTGCTTGAATGGGTGTGAGAGCACCGTCCAGTACAATGGAAGGTTGTGACCCACATATTTTCAGAGAGTAAATTTGTTCCATCAGTTCCAGAGTAGGAGTCATGAAATGATGGCACTATTACGACAGTCATGTTTTCCTCAGCTGTGCCATTCTCATGTGATCACTTCAACATAAACACACCTTTGAATGCAGGTTTAGGTTTACAGCTACTGAATCACCAGAGGTCAGCAAGGGAGATTACAGGTGACGACAGGTGTGTGTGTGCATGTAATCTCAGAGGTGTGTTTTACATGCAAAGGGGGGTCACAGGTCAAACCCAATAATAAACTAGAGACAATGACTGACTAAACGTTGTTGTGTTGAATACAAAAGAGGAAATGAATTGTTGTCATCATGACAAGCAATTTTGTTTACTGTAAAATACAATTGAGTCCAGTGGATTATGTTTTACTGGAGTTTGAACAGACAGGAAGATGTTAATGTTTTAAAATTACAATATTGAATGCGTAAGAAGCAGTTAACGTTTAAAGCCTTAAATTGGCATTGAAACTAAAGATATGAGAGTAAATCTTTTACCAACGTTTTAAAGTGACAAAAGAAAGGTTAAGGTCCTATTAAAGCCTGCTTAGTTGGTGACAAAAATGCTTAAAAGGATTTGGTTTTCACCTTTTGTGAATCTCCTTTGGAAAGTAATTAAGTAACCTCTTTTGAGGAAGCGCTTGGCGACAGTGGGAAGGAAAAACTCCCTTTTAACAGGAAGAAACCTCAAGCAAAAGGAGACTGAGGGAGGGGCATTTAGCGGGTTAGTGAGCTTTTCACAGTTCGTTGCCAAGGGAAACAATGGTAATACAGTTCTTGGATATGTGATTGAACCAAAACAGCAAAACTGCAGGGCTGGAAAAGCTAAACAATGAGTGGAAAGATGCTAAAGGGCTTTCAAGAACTGAGGCAAAGTGTAGCATTAGTTTATTATTCTGTGGGTTTGCCCCTGTAGCAACACCTTTCCACACTGCACATACTCATTTGCTCCATTGTTAATGTAAACACATTTGTTGGTGCCACTTGAAGGTGTTTTAAAAGGTTTGCATTAGCCATCGGTAAGGCAGGTCCCCCTGATGGGATGCTGCACTGCTGTGTGGGTGACAGCTATAGAAAGGTAAGTATGGAGAAAAAAAAAAAGAAAATAGGGGTATGAGCAGGGTGGGTATGAACTTCTTGACCTCCAATGAAGAGGAGTGCAGGAAAAACTATGAGAATCACTGGCTTGGGCCTTCAGAAAACCCCAATATAGTGTATCTTAATACCTTTAAGGTGATTTGGGATTTGTCAGGTATTTTAATATACTTTCCAACCATATACATGTGCATTTTGTGATGAGGCTTTAGGTTCTGCCTTTACATTAGAAACCGCAAAAGCCCAAAAATCTTAATAAACATCCTCGATATGACAAAGCAATCCCACAGGAAAGTTTTGGTTACATTGTGTTGCCTTTCCCAGCTCGAGAAGTGTTCATCTTTGTCCAACTTCTCCTGCTCTTTCTGACCACTTTTCCACGTTTGCTTAAAAGCTAAGGCCAAAAGTTTACTCTTGACCTGGGAAGTGGACTTTGCGGTGAGACTGTTTTGTAAAGTCCTTTTTTCCATCCTTCAAACTCAATCTTTGTTTTCAGCATTACTAAAGAGGCACTTAAAGGGAACACTGTTTCATAGTGCTTGGAGGGGGAAAAAAGGGTAAAATCTAGAATAAAATTGGAAGTTTATGTCAAAATACTGTATGATTATCGTATTTTCTGTTAAAACAGGATGATGGAAACATCCACACTGCCTCCTCCCTGCAGCTGACAACTGAAGCTTAACTTATTAGACCTTTAATTAATGCGAGCAGTGGAACGAACTGCTCCCGCAGGTAACCTGAAGCTACGCACACACATCCACCAGCCTGCTTGTCTGGCCACCTGAAGTATTGTGGGATATTGGAACAGCTGCCCCCCATCCTCCCCACGTCTCTTGTTCTTCTCCACCCAAGCCCATTAAAAAACTCCAGCTCCTGGAGGAAACACCCACTTCCTCTACATTCCTGAAGGATTTTCCATACAGAGAATAGTAAACAAACCTGTGAACAAAGAGCGGGAGCAGGGGGTAGGGAGGGGCACGCAGACAAGTTAATGTTATTTCCTTCGAGTAGTAAATCAAACTGCATGGCGAGCAGGAGGTGGAGAAGCAGATTTCTTTTGTGAGGCTGTGGAGGTGTTTACCATCAGCAGCGATGGCGGCAGAAACAGCAGAGGTAACAAAAGGCCTGGGCGAAGGCCTGCATCAACCTCTTCATCCTCCCACTCGCCTTTCCCGGCTGTCTGATGCAAACATCCACACAAACACACACTGCCTGGAACCGCAAAGGGCGGAGAGAGAGAGGAGATGGCAGGTGGAGGAAGGCCTCCTTATCAGTGTTAGGCATGGGAACCTCTGTGTTGCTCACCTACTTGTGTCAAAAATCTAAACCTGACGCACAGGAAGCACTCAAAAGTGTGTGTGTGTGTGTGTGTGTGTGTGTGTGTGTGTGTGTCAAAGGAGAAGAGAGAAAGTGGTGAATCGGTGACTCTGGAGAAACAGGAAGAGAAACAGTCTGGCGTTAACTGACAAAACAGCAAACCAGACAGTTAGACCAAGAAACAGACAGGAAAAGGTCAGATTTGTTAAGTGGTGTTTGTGCGTGTGCGTGTGTGTGTGTGCGTGTGATGCCAGGTGCCCATTGGCAACATTTAGCTTTTTCCCTGACAGAGCAGGTGAGTCTGAATTTTCCTGTAGTGAGGGGTCACGCCAGCATACAGGTGTTGACTTTTTAAAGTGCTGATTTGTACAGTTGTCAAAAGTTTCCTGCTGAAGCACACATACACATACACACAAGTTTGGCCCACGCAAACCACTGGGCATCTAAAACAGTCAGCTTCCTTCTTTAAAGGTCACTCCACTCATTGCTGTCACTTTCAGAGGGCATGTCAAATTCAACATCCACCTAGCATCCAGAAAATACACCCCACCCTGGTCTTATCTTCAACAATATTGGCAGGCCTCATATAACACAGGAGGTCTGTTAAAACTACGTTCCAGTATGATGGAGGCTGGATGTGTGAATGACTCATCTTCTATCCTGCTATCTAGCAAGAGCCCACTAAATGTGAGACCTGACAAGTTGTTTGTTCTGACGATGTTCTTTGTTTTTTCTCTTTTTTCTTTCTTTCTTTTGTTTTGTTTTCTTTCTTTTTTTTTGCTCAATCCCTCTGGCAGAGGCTGGAGTGGAGCTGCTGATCCTGCCCCGGCTTGCACACAGGAATGTACTATTGAGAAAGCGCTCCACCGCAAACCCTCCCAGCCATTCCAACCCGTAATCAGATCCAGCCTGTCATCCCCCATCCCCAACCCGCCTCCAATCTCTCGCTCCCCCTCTCTCTTTCTTTTTTCACCTCTCAGTCCCTCTCTCTCCATCTAAATGAATGCACACACGCAGAACACAAACACCCACATAGAGAACAAGCAGTGAGGCGCGCACGCGTGCACGCACACAGAATCACAGGCATCAATTTGTAGACATGTAAGCTTGTGCAAACACTGTTCCAAAGTGACTAGTAAATGCATCTGGCGGGGAAAGTAGAGAAAGCCCACAAAAAGAATGAACTGATACTGTAATTAAATCAATGTATTCCCCATATTCATAGCATTTCTTTCATATTTACTAGTAATTGAGTAATGGATACTATAAAAGCCTGGTTACACCAAAAAGTATGGCAACAAAATAAGTAAAGAGGCAGAAACGTGCTAGCACAGATACATTACACGAGAGAGACATGGCGCTCAAGGAATCCTGAATAGAAATCTGTGGGAGGATTTATAAACTGTAAAGATGGCCGTTGCTCTGGTCCCACCAAGAGCCACAATGAGAGTTTGGCATCACTGGCTGACAAACATACACAGCAAATCTAGTACTCGCTATTGCAGTGCTATTTTCTTGGTACACGTAAATGTGTACTTTTTCACCATTTTGGACAATCGTGACAAGAATGTAAGGTCAAGGGAATAAGGATTAATAAGGAATAGGGAATAAAGGAAAAAGACCCCAGTCACAGTGGTCTAAAAAGCAGTCTGCAACGATCTGACGACTGTCAGTCACCAGGTAAAAAGGTCTAACTGCTGATAGCAGTTGCATGCTAAAGTTTCAGTCACACAGGCTTGAAGACCTGTCAGTGACTGCCTAGCAATCACCAGTTACAGTTTTAAATGTGTTTACTTCTCAGTGGTTGGCAAACACCTCCCAGTGATTGCTTTGGTTGACAACAATGATATCAGTCTTTGGTGCTAACCACTTCTCTTTACCTCAGCTGTCTTTCTCACCATTATTTGAATTAATAAAAACATATCTCAAATATGAGAAAGCAAGAATCCTAACCCCCAACATCACTTAACAACGCGTCAGTTAGCGAGCTTGCTAATGCTATTGTGCTAATGCTATTGTGTCTTTTGAAAAACAGCTTTTTCAAAAGACAGCTTTTTCAAAAGACAGCTTTTTCAAAAGACACAAGTCTACCACCAGCTGATGTGTGAATAACAGCAAACTGTCTGTAAAGACACTGTATCTAAAAGATAAAAAGAAAACACCATGGTGGCACCCATTAGCTTGTATGAGTCTTTTAGTTTGGCCATCACTATCTTGGTTTTATCAGCCAACGCTAGCCACGCTACCTGGTTGCTTAGTTAGCAACGTGTGCTAATTTTGGCTAGCAAAAAAAAACAGAAATACCTACCTGTCAACGTGTACAGTCCCCCATGACAACAGGTCAAAGCAGCCACAAAATTAATTACACATGACATTAATAATCACTGAAACTTAAGCACTTATATATACGTATATATAAATGTATATTGTATACTGGTCTCTATATCTGGCAACGAGTGTGAGGCATATATATGATATGCTCCAAGTCAGGGTACATCAGCAGAAGCTGGCACGTGGGCCTCGACTCCAGACAACCATAAAATCCAACATTTAGATAAGAGGTTTGGCTTTTTCAAAGATTAGCATAAAGAGTAAGTAAGTAGGGCTACCGAAAGAAACTATATTTATGGTATAATAGTTCACTAATAGTCCACATTCTCTCATTGGTTCATCAAGCTTCTGTGTGAATATGTATGGCCATCAGTATTTCCGATTTAAAATCACCAGTGGACACGGAGTGCATCTTTTATTAGACTAGCACTCAGGTTTATGACACTTTTCATATGTTTCGAATTTCTAATATGATTCAGAACTTTGTCTGATTCTGACATTTCACAAATGTTGCAGTTTACTTTTGCTACGTTTAATGTTTCAGCAGTTTTCCCTGCATGGAGACTTTTGGTAACACTTAAAATGATGAATCTCTTATTATAGGAAACTATCAGGAGTAAATGTTTCAGTTTATGTGTCGTTATAGCTAATTTGGAGTCTTAGTTAGTCAATGATGAGTTTTCCTCCCTCAGCCTCTAAAACCTAAATCTCCTCATCTCTTTCCACCTGACTGGCTCTGATTGCTGCTGATCCTTCCCTCTCCATCTCTCCATCTCCAGACCTCCCTCCCTCTCCTTTCTCTTTCTGTCTTTTCACTGAGGCGAGATGGGGAATATTTCCTTAAGCTCCCTTTTCTCTCTTCTTCTCTCAGGAAACTCTGACTGCGGGGCTGTTTTTCTGGCTTTCAATAAACTCTTGGATCCTGCACCTCACTGAAAAAAACCGCAGCTTCGATTACACAAAATGAAGCACCACACAACCCTGGGCAACCGAAAGGTGTTTTCAATAATTACTTATTATATGTGTTTGGCGAATCAGAAACATCTGCGGCGAATCTGACTGAAAGAGCCCCAAAACATTCCTAAAATAGGAGTGACGCACGCAGACTCTAAGACACACATGGCCTCTCTCTCTCACACACACACACACTGGAGGGCTACACTGTGCCATTGTCAGTATGGGTCTATTTGCAGGCTGTTTTTTTAGCTGGCCACAGCTGCGGAAATGAATATCAAATGTGGTTCTGCTCCCATAAATCAAAACCGTTTGCCGTGTTCTGACTTTCTTTCCCCCGTTTAAAGTCAATTCACTGGGGTAGTGTGCATTACACTTACATCCCACGGCTTAACTCTTTCCTCCTGAAATGGTCACAGAGGAGAGTGCAAGAGCTGGAGGTTAGGAAGACACAAGGAAGAAGGGGGGGGGGGGGGTAATAATAAAGCTTGTTTTGAATGTACAGTTATTTGAATGTTCACCATGTATTATGTATGGCCCCAAGAACCCTGAGAAGGTAACTTTTGAGTCTGAAAGTGTGGGAAATGAAAGGTATGAAGATTACAGAAAGAATGAGATATAGTGGGAATGACTGTGGTGCCCAGTATGAATAATGTAAATCATTTGGCTTCTCTTTAGTGTTTTCTTTCTGATGTGTCTTTGTTCCTCTAAGCAAAGTTAGCCACAGCTTTTCATATGTCGCTGTGCTGTCTGGAGTGATATGTCTTATAGGTCTGGATGTAGCTTTATGGTTAAAATCAGACAATTAGGTTAGATTACCTTCTACAGATGGATGTCTGCCATTGGTTAATGACAACTGGTTAACCACAAACATGACCAGGAGAACTAAACAAGTATAAAAGGTGTAAGAAAAAGCTAACCTACAAAACTTTGTTTTCAGCAGGTGTTTACAGTGAACCAGGGATTCAGCCAACCTAGTGGAATAATTAAGGCTGTTCCAAAGTTTAGGTCCAATATCCTAAAAAGCCTTTGGATTTAAAATAAAAAGACCTAATCACTCCGAACATCAGAGAGGCCAGCTGCTTCAATAAGCAAAAGACATAAGAAGTATCCTGGCTATACAGGACTTTTGAATTAACAAAATTAATCACAAATTTCAATGAAAACTAGTGAAGGGATATATAAAAAGTCCCTTTTCCATTAGTACCTACTCAAATAGAGTCGGCGCAGTTCGCCACGGTTTTCACTGTTTTCCATTAGATCATAGAACCTGTCACCAGGTGCTGTTTTCATACCTGCTCGGTTCCAACTGATCCGAGCAGGCACTAAAATGTGACGTCGTCAGACTGCATGCCGCCAATTGGCTGGTCAGTAGCGTTACTCAATGAGTCATGGGAGCGTCTCATTCACAAAAATCAAAACTGCCATTTTTGAACCCCAGCAACGACAGAAATGGCATTGGTCCCAGAGTCACACTGTTGGATGGCATCCCTGCTGACTCCTTCAGTCTATATGTCACACTGTCCTCGCACAAGTTAGTGAACCCCTAGTTACACAGATGGATAGGAGCGCAAATGTAAGTGTGAATCTTAGAAAAAGGTGCTTAAAGCCTCTGTGACTCAATATAACATTGAGGCTTGTAGTAGAAAGTAGCCTGAGTGCTCACCTAGAGGAGAAAAGTACTATATATGTACTATACTATATGTACTAGCCCATTTTAACACCTACCTATTACTACTGTAATAGGATATACAAGTTGCAACAGGTCTGTTTGTGAAATGAATTTCCTCTTAGATATTCCACAGTCAACTCTGAATGATATTATTGCAAAGTGGGTATATTTAGGATTAAATTCATTTTTCACCTACACACAATACACCATAATGACAAAGTGAGAAACGTTTCTTCAAATTCTTGCAAATGTACTTTAAAACAAAACGCAAAAATCTAAAATGTACATAAGTATTCACATCCTTTGCAGATACACTGTAAAGATACAGAACACAGTCTCTGAATGCTGAGGCACACAGTTTGTAAAAATTGCCAACACTCTGGTAACTCAATAACTGTATAGATCCAAACACCGTCTGGAATTAACATCAGCACAAGAACTTACTGTTGGGAGCTTCACAACATGGGTTTCCATGGCCAAGGAGCTCCTGTAGATGTAATGTGTAGTTAGCCCAGTACTTTTGTGCACATAGTGCTGGTTGGGTTAAGAGACAGAACTGAGCGAGCTTAGAGACGTGATATTCAAAATTTAAGTCCATCCATCCATCCATTCTCAGCCGCTTATCCTTTTCAGGGTCGCGGGGGGCGCTGGAGCCTATCCCAACTGTCTTGGGGCGAGAGGCGGGGTACACCCAGAACAGGTCGCCAGTCTGTCGCAGGGCTAACACACATAGACAGACAACCAGTCGCACTCACAGTCACTCTCGCATTCACACCTATGGGCACTTTAGAGTTTTCAATCAACCTATCCCCACAAACCAGTACTCTGCATATTTTTATCTGTTTTCTGAGTCATATCAAGATATCAGTCTAGACTTCCTGAAGCTGAAAGCTCCTTATTTTCCTGGCTCAGTAGAAAAATGTATACCAAGATTAGGCATCACTACAATCTGATGGTGGAATCAGGCAGGCAGTACAAACTAACAAGGAAGCAACAGTATTGGTGTACATATTGAAAAAAGTACAAGTAACCGAGCATGTGGGGAACATCTTGTGGCATGCTGTGATGCAAAGAATTTGCACGGCTTCATTAAATATACAACAAAAGGTCAGGTGGGAGGTTAGTCCACTAATTTTTCCATGGAATGATCCATGTTTTCTGGCCTGTGATGCTATTTATGTATCTAGATTAGTTTGCTGTGAGTTGCCCAGCAGTGGAATTAGCAGTGGTAGAGATGTTTTAAGTGTTTAAGGCTGTGCTACAAAAATAGGGGGGAAAAAACTCAATGGATTTTACTTTGTAAAAGTCTATTGTAAAAACAGAGTGTTGTAAAAATACTCTGGGACCCTTGTAATAACAAAGCAGATGATTCAAAATTCAGAAGTCTAATAATATAATAACAATGCATATTGACACTGACACTAACATTTTATTGTATTACTGATTTCAGTAAATTATTTTTAGACTGATGTGTGAGATTGCTTCATCAATTATTGTTGCACTCTATATACTATAAAGCAACATTTTCAAATTCAACTTTATTCTCAAGTCTGCAATTTGTACTGGACACACACAGGATCGAAATGTTTCCTCCTGACCGACGGTGTGCAACTAAAACAGGTAATGAAAAATATGAAACACTTTTAGGATTATGAGATGCAAGTGTGCAATATAACTTTAAATTTGAATAATAACACATATTTAAGATGGTGTGCAATTATTGCTGCGTATAAAAATCGGAGGTGTTTAAAATTGTGAGGGGTATAGCAGTTTGTTGTGTACAAAACATTATGTATTAAGTATTGTAAATCTTTTTTCAGTATATCATATAACGCTTCAAATGTGATTATGGGTACATTGAAAGAAAAATACTACACATGCAGCATCTGTGCCTGAGCGTGTCTGTGTGCAGGAGTGTGCCTCCTGTAAGGTGACAGTCAACAGTTTCTCACTTGATAAGGTCACCTGATTAGTGCTTGTGTTGTGTCTCGTGTTCAACGTGTTAAGTAAGTCAAATCTTGCTGACTGTCGACTCATTCAAAGTTACAAATACAGTCCTGCGAGAAAGAATAAACTCTGATTGCTTAATTTGTAAAACAAAAAAACCATGTGATGCTGTTGAGTCACTTGTCGAGTTTGCTCAACATTGAGTAGAGCAAAGTGCAGCAGGAGGAGCAGCACAGAGAACAGCCCAGCCTGCTGTCCTCGGAGAGTTTTGCAAACGTGTTAAACCTCATGTACTCTTCTACTAACGACACACCGAGCAAACAAAATATGTTACATGTGTTGTTTGCTCAGTGGTTAGAGAAATAAAAGCTATCTGTCCGAGAATATCACCAGGTGTAAAGCAGTGCGCTGTAAGAAAAGTATAAAGAGCTATTCAAACTGAAGATGCTGACTGTTTCTGTGTTACCAGTGAAGTCCTGTGTAGTTTTTGTCCCTCCTCTCCTCCCTGCAGCCATGCTGTGTCACAGTAACGCGGGCCACATTTAACATGAATACAGCTATTCTTTGTCAAAGAGACTGGGTACAGACAGAGCGAGCTGTGGTTACAGTAGTGAAAAGCACCACTCTGTGTGTGTGTGTGTGTGTGTGTGTGTGTGTGTGTGTGTGTGTGTGTGTGTGTGTGTCTGTGTGAGGCATTAACCCAGCCAGCATCACTTCTGCTTTGCTTCCCAACAATACACCAACAGTATTTATACAAATTACTGTTTCCAAGGAAATGTGAGTCTCTGTAAGAACTGTTTATAGTTTGCAGTACGAGCTAAATATCTGTGATCTATATAAAAGTGACATTTAAGTGTTGCACTTGGCTGTAAACATTAATAAAATGGATATGTCTGATGCTTACTTCAGACCACAACAACAGAGTTAAAACCCTGGCAAGGTGATATCTTCTCATAAAGCTTCTCTCGTGCATTCCTTTATTGTGTTTACATCGATCATTAATGCAAAATTGAATAAGATCTTCCAAACAGAGTTGCAAGGCAGGAGTTGCTTTGCTCAGTGGGTGAATTCTCTGTTAGCAGTAAAGATTGAGGATGATGCCATCTTCTGGCAAAATACTACTATGACAGTTCATCTTTCCACACTATAAATGCACGGCGTCTGATAGCTTTTAGTATGTATTTATTGAGTGTGTTTATATATAAATATAGGTTCTGTTAACATCATATCAATATAATTATCAAATATAGCCTTGTGTTACTATGAGGAATTATTAACGCATTAACGCTGAGAGCACTATTTAAAACATTTAATAAATTATTTATTTATTTACAATTGTGCGAAATAATGACATATTTTAATTAAATATTTATATAGTTAATGTATTAATTATTGGCCCATTTAATTAATCATTTATTCTGTATTTTATTCATTCATCTTGGCACTCGAGGCCCTCCATACCCATATACCACAAAGGTAAAATTCATGCAATAAAGACAAAGCTATTTTCAGTTACTCCATTTTCTCACAAGAGGTCGCCACAGTATCATTCATGTCATGCATTTTTCATGTTAATATTTTAATTTGAAGTTTTTGGATGTGAACGACCACTAAAAATTTTGTTTTTGTATTGTAACCATACAAAGCAGACAGATCTATATTTTGGATTTCAAGTAGTATTAGTAGAAAGGTATGGAGTTAACTACAAGTCAAAGTTTTTATACAGCCCTTTATTGTATTTTGTCTGTTTCCATGTATGTTTCCATTTAGACTTCTAAGTTGCATTGCAAACACAATTCGCAAAAGGCTGGACATGCTTATAGACATGTTGCCCGTTTATCTCAGATCCTAATTCCTTTATTTTAATCTGCTTGCTTCGTAAACAGATTGGTGAACTGCTGAAGAGAAAACACTGGAAAAGAGGTTGGTGGCTATACAATATTTAGGGTTATTATCAGGTAAGAAGAAATTTGGAAGAATGATATAAAGCAGACAAGGAAAGTAGTTGATGACAGATGGTACTTCTGTGGCAGCTAAAGATCATTATTCTGCCCAGAGGGGAACAGACTTTTATAGTTAAAACATGAATAATATAAAAGACGTGAATGCAAAGAGCCTGTAATATTCTGATATACAAGCTGAAAATGTCAAAGATCACCTTAGGTGAAACTCAGCTCTCCAAAGGTCATGCTTACAATTGTGGTCAGAAGTTTACATCCACTCACCATGGAGCTGAATGTCATGGAAATTTTGGTGTTTTATTACTTCTTTGAACTGTTCTTTTTCCAGGGTGGAATGATTTTGCAGCATATATCTAAACAACAACAATTTAGTGCACAGATTTAAAATGATTTTAGATTTCCACTAATCTACACAGGCTTAAAAGTACACATGCAGGCTCAAAATTACACATCCACGCTTACTAATATCTAATGTCCTTCAACAAGTTGTGTATGGTCCGTGTGAGCAGCTGGGTGTGTCCTGTGTGGATCCCTGCCTCCTGTACCCATCTTGGTAACAGGCTCACACTCTTGGCTTGAGATCCAAGTTCTTATTTGCTTACCTTGTCTTCTTTGCTCCCAGCACTGTTGGCTTGCTACATCACGGCACCACCACTAAACCTCACCTCTTGGATTCTGATCACAATCCTCACAGGATTTCAGCCACACTCCAGGGAGTAATAACCAACCACACTAACCTGCCCGTTCTGTAACATACCTCAGGCTACCACGCTAGAATTTCCCACCAAGTATTATATTGTGTATCAATCCAAGCCAAGTTTCTAGGTTCTGTTTCACCTTGTCAATCCTGTGTCATTGTCATTAAAAGCTTCTTTTTAGTTAAACTGTTCTGCCTTCGCACTTCAATCCTACACTTCAGTCCAGTTGAGGTGATGACTGCAGAACTCTACCTGTAGGCTGGGATTCTCATACAAGAGAGGTGGTAGAGAAATGACATTGCTTAAGATATGAATGATTTGGTTGGGCCCTCAAAATGGCGATGAGAAAAAGTTGATGGTTCCACAAAAAAAAACAAACCCCACCCACCCCCAAAAAACAGGCAATATGTGTGCCATAACCCACTATAAGATTATTATTAGGCCTATCGTGGTTTTTCTTTTTCATATTAAAATGGTGAGAATTTGTTTTGATTCTATGATTTTCAGAGAAAGGATTATTCCAACAGCCTTTACTTTTCACTTATTTTGAAAGCAGATGAGGAAATGTTGGCAGGACAAGATCTAGAAGTTCAATGAACCGGACTAGTGGATCATGTGGACGGGGAAGGGCGAGGCTTCCATCATTCCACCAGTAGTGTGGATTGACATTATAGATATGGTAGTGAGCAATCGGCTCATGCAAAGCCTGTGTGATGAGGCCTAGAGGAGAACGGCGAGGGAATAAGAAAAGTAACTAGAGAAAATGGAGTTGGATAATTCACTCGTGTAACTCCCTGACCTTCTGAGATTTAGTTTATCATAGGTATTAATCCTAACGCGTGAATTATGCTTCTGCATAAAAATAGAGTTTGGGTTAGCACAGGGCTTGTCACTGATGTCGACTTAAATTGCAGAGGTTTAACCATTTCATTAAATTGAAACAACCATATAGACTAGCTTAAGATTATGGACACAGTTGATATTATACCATAGATATTATTATGATGGACACGGTGTTGATGTAAGATTTCAACTTAAACTTATTTTTCAGACATCAAAGTATGTATACGAAGAGGAAAAACAAATAAAAAAAAAACTGGAAGACAAAACAAATGGTTAAAACATATCCCGACAATCCAATATTTTAACAGACATTTTTTATCACATTTCTAGATCAAAATGAATCCATTATTAACTAATCCACTCTGAGGTTTGTTGACAGTTTTTGTCCTGAGATTTGACATTTTTTGTAGTTTTGTTGTTTCTATTTCCCTGTCTCTACCATCCTCCATCTTCTTGGCAGTGTCCTGTCAATAATCTCCAAACTGCATCTAGAGGATGGAGGAAAGAGGAAGCTTGCTAAAAGATCTTTAACTGAGAGTGTTCAGGTGTATCATTGGTGGAAGTGCATGAAAGCGGTACACATTTAGGTTGTTCTTCACTCTCTGTTTGTGTAAAAGAGATTACAAAAAGGAATTATATTTTTACAATGTTTCATGTTTAAACATTTAATTAACAGCACCCTAATATGCATATGCAAAAATGACGTCACAAGTACTGTTGTATCCGAGATCAAGCTGCAGCAAAACAAATTATTCTGTTTCTTACGAGAGAGATTATAATATATAATATATAATATAAGGTAGGAAGGAAGGAAATAAACTGAACTGGTTATTTCCTGTTGTCTAGCCTTTTTATTTATTCATTTACTTTTTGCTATACAAGTCAAAGTTTTTGTTTTTATTTTTTTTATTATTTGTCCTTTTGTCCTCATTTGTGGTTGTCTGACCACCATCAGGCCTAGTAGGCCTTCATAAGGTTTTATTTTTTTTAAAATATCTTTTATGTTAAGCTCATTTAGTTGACATGTAATCAAATGTGTTACACAAATACATTTATCAATGTTCTTTTGTTTAATTTTCTGGATGTGAATTTTTTTTGTACCAAGTTTTTTTTTCTCTCTTATTGTTGTGCAATTGAAATCCATTTATTCCTGCCAAGCTGAAAATCTCAAGCATCTTGCATTTGGTTTTAATTCTGAAAACTGGAATATGTTTAAATAAATCAGTCACACGTGCATGGACCAGTTCAAAAATCTTGGGAAGGATTTCAAATGCCTCATTAAATGACACTTAGAGCTTTTTCATATTGTGTATTTTTATTATTATTCTTACAATACTATAACCTGTCTAACATTATGTTATTAAAGAAAAAACAAGAAGGACGAATGAAAACATGTATCCCAAATATCTACAGGGCTCCACTACAAATCTTTAAGTCAGTGGCTGTGTCCAAATTCAGGGGTAGCACACTTCGAAGGCCGCATTTGTGGGCAATTACGTCACAGCAACGCAACGAAGGCGGTCCAAATTCGAAGAGTTGTCCAAATTCGGCGACAAATGCGTCCTCCTTTTCCCCAGAATTGAAGGATGGTGTATCCTTCGTGGCCCACCATATCCCAGGATTCATTGCGGGGCCATAGAGGAGACTATTTCTCAAAACAATTGTGAGCTAAGCGGGAGCTGATGTGGGAGAGAAAAACACTTTTAAATGTAAGTATATGAAAATCTGGTGGTACAAAAGTTTAATTGTTGTCGTGGTTGTGGTGTTAGGCTTTGCTTATGGTAATTTTTAAAAATGAATAAAATCTTTGTAAAAAGTGCACGTAAACTAGCTAGTATGGTGGGTCCTGCGGTTTTTCATGTATTGCCACTTACATACAGCTAATTTAGATATTTTTCGAATGAACCTTTTTGTGATATGTGCTAGGGGCCAAAGAGCAAAGGGCTCAATTTTTTAAAATGAGAGGAGAATCTCTTCACTGGGGTGAAGGATTTGTCCACTGTGGCATGGAGGTAAGAATAAATCAATTTACACATCATATTCATATGAGTACGGTTTGAATAACAATCATGCTGAACAGAACCCATGATGTCCAGATGCTATTCCTTTCATGTTCTGCTGTGAAAACATTTGGATTTAGGGATCAACATAGTTGCCATGGTTTTCTCTCTTCTCTTATGTTTCTTTGTGTGATCAGGACAATTCTGGAGAAGATGGGCCTGCAGGGGAAAGTCGCCAGCTTGCAGGCCAGAAAGAAATGGGACAACTTAA